>JASDQU010882344.1:6135-18985 GCA_032191745.1 Picea mariana | reverse complement strand
GGTTTTAGTACAGCTTACTATCCATAGATAGATGGTTAGATAGAAAGGGTCAATAAAGGTCTAGAATATATGTTCAAACTGTATGTAATGAATCAACCAAGAAGCTATTAATACTATGTACCCTTAGTTTTATACCCCCAAGTTGAACCCCAATTGTAAATATACTTTTGTTATATAGGCTGATGAGCTAGGAAATTATAGGCCAAAGTTCCTATGTGATTATTAGGTCAGAGAGCCTAGATGCTAAAAGGCTAGTGAGCATATTATTGTAACATGCAATAATTCATATTATTAATAAAATTACATCACTGCTATAGACCAACCGAACAAAAGAGAATAGGGGGATAAACTCCACTAGAAAGGGTAAGGGGGATAAGAGTCTAGGAAGAGGGGCTAAGCCAAGGGAATATTTTAATAATATTTCTTAAAAGTTTAATTTATAGATACATATACATTATGTTATACTAAGTTCCAAAATAAAGGGAACAAATTACATGAAGGGGACAAAAGTTAGTCCCTTATGTGCCAAGTGTCACATGGGTCACATGCATATGTAATTTGGGGATATAGTATAAACCCCATCTTTGCTATCATTCCATCTTCCATATCGGGGTAGTCGTACTCGACAGTGGTACTTGTATTGGGGAAGCTTTGGAGTGTTTTATGGGTAAAATTGGACTGAAGAAGCGAGATGTCAGGTCCGTGTGCTATTGAAGAAGTGGGTTTTCATGCACGTGAGTCATTGAAGAAGTAGGTTGTCAGGCCCATGAGCATTCTATCCAAGTGAGAGAACTGTTGGGAATTGTGTTCCCAAGGTTCCAAAATGAAACTGCAGGGCTCTGAGACTTCCTGTCCAACCTGTTGCTGAAGCCCTGGAAGGAAAGTGGAGAAACTAAAGGACTGTTGAGTAGAGATGGGGCACACTTCTTGGGGCGGGACAAGCATGTGGGGAATGATATATTGTAGGTTGTCTACCATAGTTGGCACCTTAGTCTTGGTATTTTGGCTGTGGAATGACCTTAGCCTAGCTTAGGATTCCTTACCCATGGTGGAGTTTAGCCCCAACTCGGGGGTGACCCACTGCTGAGAGTTATGAGTAGTGCGGTCTATGGCTGGGAGGACATGGAAGGTCTGCATGTAGTTGGTGTTTTTACAACAACAAATATGTGTTCTTCTAAATGAGTAATTTTTTATGTGTCTATTGTAATTATATTTACATGTTGTTTATTATGTGTAATGTATTTATTTATGTTGCTTAAATTGTAAATGTATGCAATGGTTATTGTATGCTTTTATTATTTTTCACAACTCTGTGCATTTGTAGAGCACAATCAATTAACAAAATGGTATCATAATTCAAAATTTTGATGTGGCATAGCCTAGCTTGGAGCTGGGGATGCTACAAAGTGGCATCAGAGATCCAATTTTCAACACTAAACCTACACGGGCCAATTAACAGATCACATAATTGGAATTTGTAGATTATGCAAACAAATTGTTTGATAGAATGCCAGAAGGGGATGTCTGCAACTTTGTCGAAATTACAACAATGAAATTGGGAAAAATTTCACAATAACTGAGGGGGTTTAGCTAGGGATTGAAAATACCCCAAATATTAATTGTAACCTGAGCATATTCGGGCCTGTAGATGGTTTAATTTTTAAATTACAGAGGCATTCATGGTGGAATTGTTAAAAATCCCCAATTCCGGAAGGGATTTGGAGAGGAACTCGAACCTAGAATGGTTAATAAACATTCTAGGGATGTATTATGTTGTCTATAGGGTTTATATGGTTGTAAGAAATATTATTACATAGTTTCAATGACACTGGAGGAGGAAATTATGAATTGGGGCATAATTGAACAAAGGCCCCAATTTTTTACAGTTAAATTCGTGGAGAAATTCGACGTGGAAAGTTCAAATTTCATGTGTAGAGGTCAAGTCAACGTGCACAAGGATGGAATTGGATGTATCAATTTGATTGCATAACTTCAATGGAGACAATTAATATAATTACGAATTGGGTATTTTTGGAAATTTCAGAAAATAGGCAAAATTGAAAAAATTTGGGAATTTTTCCATACGTTGATGTTAGCATGACGTGGGAGACATGTGTCAGCTAAAGTGGCATAGTGGTGAGATGTACTACCATAATGGAAGGTCCACAGTGATAGGTACAAAGTGGTAGGTGTAGTAGAGATGGCATGTGAGCTGGCACCCACGATGGCAGTGTTTTCCTACTCTGTGGAACTCGAGCCTAGGACACACGTGAACCCCACGTTAATTGCGGGGGGGGGTCCTAGGTGGTTACGTTAACCATAGGTCAGGGTATCACAATCTACATATGCACAAAACATCATCTGGGTGTTAACCGAGGTCAAGTTTTTCGGCCCCTAACCCTCTCTGTTAACGGTTGGTAGGTCGGGGGGCCTGCAATTCGATGTGGATCATCAATCGTTGTCGACACCCTCCACACCATGAAAATTAGATCAATGAAACATGCAGCTTCATGCACTGAGGTAAATAGGTGAGGGATGGGGCCAACCATCCCCGCGACCAATGATATGGTGTCACATCTGCAACCAAGGATAGGTGGGGCTGAAATATACAATGTGCACTAATGAAGGGGAAGAAGAGAGATAGAAGAATAAGACAGAGGCCAATGGGAAGGACCGGGTGGCTAGGGAGTTGACATGGAACCACCCCAAGGTTTAAGGTGGACTCAGGTGCCATGTGAGTTTTCCAGTTAGTATAAGATAATTAGATTTTGAATTTAATAGTGAAAAATTTCCAAAAAATGAGTATTTTTCCAGGTGTTCAACTTGCAGGCCATTTTCGGAGGCCTAAACAGTGTTTTCAGTTACTCGAAAACCATGGAAATAGAGTGTACCAAGGTACACTTTGTATATGCAACTCAAATGAAAGATCTCATAGATATATTTCTAATGGTGTAAATTGTTCATCAAATGAAGCTAGTATGAAGCAGATTCATGCCAAATAGTGGAGGGTAATTTTGAGACCCAATTAACTTCCAAGGGCCATAACTTCCTGCTCTAAAATCAGATTGGGGCACATGACCAATGTATGGAAATATATTGAGCTATATAACACAACCATGGATCTAAATTAAAAATTATGGTCACATAAAAATGTATAGTAGGGCGTAGAAGGAACCTGTAACATTCAGGACCAAAAATATTAATTGTCCTGAAACTTCGGCGGGTTGTATCTAGCATGCTAGAGCTTAGATGAGGATGAAAATTGGTCAGAATGTAAATAATATGGTCATTAAGGAACTCAATTTGGATCCTATCAAATTTCCAAATGAGCAACTGCAAAGATGCATAAGCATAGTTAAAAATTGCACCTAGTTGAAAGAGTTTTTTGAGTAATAATCAAATGACTATAAATTCTTGCTCAAAACTCAGAATTGAGCAAGGAAGAAGTCATTGCAAAGGTATTGGAAAGAGGATTCCTTTTATTCAAATATAATTGAGAATTTATCAACACCTAACACATGAATTTAGAAAGAATATTCTAGTGACCAAAAAGGGGCAAACTGTGCATATGTTACAAAAATTGTATATTATGGTTTTGGCTAACAATTTTTTTTGTATGCATATGTCTATGAATTGAACAAAGAAATGATAAATATATCTGCAAATAGGAGGAATTAGTGAATATACAATTCTCCAACATGAGCATTGATTGCTTAAGGAAGCTGCCAGATGAAGACATCTAGACTTGGTGTGCAATGTGGAAGAATTCCAATGGAACTCCGATCTGGAAAATAAATTCCAGCTAAAAAACATGCATACCAATTGTAGGTGTTAAGTAAGAAACACTATCTACATTTTATGCTAATGCATGTACAATGAGTACGAATGAAGATGCAAAGCATAGGCTCATGAAAGGTGGGTTAGATAGTGGGTAAAAGGATTTGAACTTTGGTTAAAGATGAGAAAAGATACTCAAGGAAAGAGTGCTATGTCAAAGATGCCTCACAGGATGATCAAAAAACATAAAGGAACAATGTTGAGATATGAATCTAGGTACAACCATAAAGGCTTTGGATTCCACTACAACCAATCCACTCATGCTAATCAAAGCACTCAGTGGAATCACGACACAAGAGTGAAATATTTACTGGATTAAGTAGTGAAGATCCATTCACTATAAAGGGTGTAAATGTACATATAAAGTAGTACATTATGAGAATAATTATTCTAAAAATGATTTATATGTCAAGATGCTAGTCTTTTGATAAATAAAGAAATAAGGTAAACTTGGCGATAAATGCAACATTTCCAAGGACCGACCATATAGTTTTGAGGGAAGTACCTCCATTATTATTTTCAGAGTAGTGTAGTGGAAGCGTCGTATAAATGTTAGAACCTCAAAGGTGAAGAAATGGAGGTGCATGTAAGCTAAAGAGTGCCAACACATGCATCAAGTGATGCCTTATGTGCAAAGTGATGCTAGAAGTATGAAACCATACTTATGGGGAAGGATTTACATAAACTTAAGCACATTCCAGAATTGGAGAGAGTCCATGAGTAGCTAGAGATAGGAGAAGAAGGTACCACTAGATGGATGCCTAATTATTTGAGGTCTATGGAAGCACATATGGAACTATGACAACAGTAAAAAGAGGATTGTTGATGCATTCTAAAAGTGTTGAAGTTATTTCCAAAAGCAGTATGGAGATATCAAGTCAAGAAGAACTTAAACATGGAGATGATTCTCTGAAGGGAAATCAACAAGGAACCATGCAAACTAATGATTCTATGCTTGTTGTGGAATGCAAAAGGAACCAAAATTGAGGAGAACCTATCTCAAGTGGAAAATATCCATTAGTCACATTCCAGGGGTTGGAAGTGTTGGGATCTAAAGATGTCCTAAAATATAACCTCTATGCATCATCTGAAGGTAGGCGCTGGCACAAGCATTTTACTTGTTGCCTACATAGGTTCTTACCTTTCGTTTTCAATACCCGTTCTCCAGAGATGCAACCCCTGGAAAGGGACAACATTCGTAACAAAAGGAACGACAGTTGTTCCGTTCAAATGAACAACACTACTTACAAAAGGAACAACAATCATAACAAGGGAACAATAGTTGTTCCATTCAAATGAACAACACTACCTGCAAAAGGAATAACAATCGTGACAAGTGAACGACAGTCATTATATTGGGCCGAACTAATGTTGTATTAATTGAGTTGTAGTACTTGCCCAACTATTTAATTTGTCAATTCAAGGATTGTAAACTTACGAAGGACACAAAAAGTATATGCAGGACTGAAGTGGGACTAATCTAATCTAATGTTTAAACTACAACTGAAATTGAATCATTAATCTAATGCAGGAAATTGAAACACACGACTTGGAATTGAAGTTAATCTAGGAATGGGAAATTGTGTAAATGAAATTAATCCAGGAATGGGAAATTGCGTAAATGAAACTAATCTAGGAATGACGAACTACATGGAGGAAAAGCAAATACAACATGTGAAGAGTTGAATGACACAACAACATATGTGAGCTCACGCTAATGAAGCAATCTTACATTACAATAATCAAATCAATATTCATAACAAAATAATGAAAGCATGGAAACCAAAACCATGAATCAAAGCTAAGAATCCCTTTCTCTTTCAAATCCTAAGGACTACTACTAAATGACTACAAAATAACTCTAATTACCCCCTCATGAAGAGAGAGCACTCTCTTTTATACATGAGAGCCTTGAAGATAATATAACCATCTCATAATTACAGATCCACTATTCTCTCAACTATTTTTCCATTATTACAAAATATAATCCCTTCAAATCCTCACACATATCTCTCATATATCTTGGATAAGATATTCCAACCAAATTTCCATGATCTTCTCCTTGGAATGGGCTTGAATTATCTCCTCAAATCTTGAAATGGTGGAGGAAGTATTTGAGAATTCCTTTTGAATTAATCCTTCACATATTCCTACACATTACAAAGTTCACACATTTTTGATATATATATGAAAACATGTCAATTTTCTAACATTTAATCACAAATTCCCTTTTAATACTAAAATGAATAAAGTGGAAAATAATAAGGTGAAACCCAAATGTATTTATGAAAATGATATCATGAAAGGTTAATGGGGTGATGAAATGTGAAGAATGATGAAGGGAAAGGTGGATGAAAATATGACATTTCTGAGCCCCAACAGGAAGTATCACTCGAATTTATGATGGCAATTAAGAGCAGTGCTAGCTACTTCCAGTTAATCTCTATGAAGCTGGAATATAAGACATTTGGGAAGCATTGCAACATGCTGGGAATTGAATATGCAAGTCAAGTTTGAGGTTGGGTGGCTAAGAAAAGAGAAGGGAATGTGCAAGAAACCACATGTGATGAAGTGTTCAGTGAAGGAAAGGATAAAGCAGTATAGTCCTGAAAAGTAAATGGATATTGAATATCCAAATGCTATAAACAACATGATTGTAAATACAATTTAGTCATGTATTTGTTGGGACATATGGATCCAGGAAATAAGGTATGCATGAATATTAATATCAACATATTGTTTGGCTGAAAATGTAAAAGAGGCCAAGAGTAGTTGGGCTGGAAAAGTGCACAGGACATAAACAATCAAGTGCAGTGATTACAGTGAGAGCACAAAAGGGATTTAGGAATTCAGGGAAATTGAGGATAGCCAAGAACAACGAAAAATAATCGTGAATGATGGTAGAAGTTGTTGCAATTGTTGTAGCAACAAATATGATATGGCTTGTTGGACAACCATACACAGCACGAGAAGTTATATTACATATGAAATTATAAGCATGTTAAAGATGCATTCGTAGTGTATATAGATATGCATTAGTGAATGTAGATAGTTTAAAATATATATGTAACATGTTAAAGACTAGTAGTAGTCTATGGTTATATATAAGAATATGGTGTTGCTAATGGTGGTTGTTGTGTCAGGAAAGAGGAAATTTATTGCATGGCTCCAAGTGTTGCTACTGATGTTGCTACATATGGAAGTCATCCATATAAAAGGAAGCAAAAAAAATATGAAATGTTGCACAAGAGGTTGGTGAAGGAGGCATGGGAACTCCTAGTGCTACAAACTAATTAGTTAACATCAAAATTATTTAAAGGAAACTCTGTAAGTATGAATTTCATGTGGTTATGTTGCATAAATTGGTGAAGGGAATTATGAAAGAATTTCCTTAGCGAGGGTTCATTTTATAAAATGACATTATTGAATAATTTGAATGCATTAATGGGTATAAGATACTAGTAGGTGTGGTATAGGATGAAGGCCTGTTATAATTATAAAAAAAATGTTAGCTTTTGAATGCATACATTTGATATAATAACATGTCATGAATTTGTTGGTTATGAGCTAATAACCAAAGCAGTAAAAGGGTATGACCATGTTATAGGAATGAATGCTAGTAAATATAGTCATGTATGAGGCCATGACATGGATGGATATGGAAGGCTTTAGTGCCACACAAGTATCCAAGAAAACTTCCTACTTATAACTAAGGTTTGGAATGCAACCTTTTTGCTAACAATAAAGAGCAACGTAGAATTCTATTCTTGGTATAGTGTTTGGGTAGAAAAGGAAGGAATCCAAATGATTGAAAAAAAAAATGGAAGTGTATGGATGATGTGTCGAGGCATTGGCCAAACCTTCCAATTTACCATGGTGGGATGCATGACTTAGAAAAAGGGCATTTTGAAGCCAATGCAAGGGTGAATTGAATAGATATGCATGAAGAATTACACTCATTCATAGTGTGTAAGTGGTAGAGTTACACTCATGCATGATAGAGTTGTTTATGCTTGAGTGCATTTGTTGAATGCATTTTGGTGAATATATGCATATAAGATATTTAATATAAATGATCATGCTAGCAACTGAAATGATACAAATATTATTGACTCCTGAAGTTGAGAACATTTCAGGAGATGTTAGATATTGCATCAAGAGAGTTGTAAGTTAAAGTAGTCGCATGAAGATGGACTACAAGAAATATCTATCAAGGAAATAGAGTAATGATGGATAGAGAAGGAAAATCTTAATTGTTGATAATACATGTGCAGGGAATGAAAATTTCAATCTGATTAATGAATGGATTGAAGTGATTAAATTGTTAAGTGCATACAATTTTTGTATCACTTTATAAACTTTTGTAGCTATTGAAATAACAATATATTGTACAGGAAATACTAACAATCTGTTTTGTTGAATGAAAGATAGAAGTATTACAAAAAAAGTGGTTTCAAGTATGGTGCTACTAAAATCCATAATAAATACTAATGCCTATTGCAGCAACAACCAATAAAATATGAGAGGGAATATCATACTTGGGAAAAATTTTGAATTTCCTTATGAAACAAACATAAATTTATGAATGAAATTGTTATGATATTATCCCATGTTAACTATATATGTGTGATACAGATGCAATGCTAGTTATTGAAGATGGAATGCTTGGGAAGAACGAATACCGTTGGGACATTGAAGTCCTATGATTTTCAAAATTACAGATCCTTAGTGGGGGTTTGGAGATGAGATGACACTCTCCTTGTGTGTGAAATCCTTGGTAAGATGGATCGCTGAAGGAATATGAAGCAGTGAAAGGATGCCCGAGCCTAGAAGGGTGAGTGAAACAAGGAAGAGGCAGCTCAAGAATGCTACAGTGGGATGCATTCTTGACTGAAGTAGCTCTGTGGAATAGAGAAAAGGAATTCTAGCTGAAGTATGAAGACATTAATATGGTGCTTGAAAAGGGGAGCACCAAAAGAATAACAAGCTTCAAAAGAAAAGGAAATAATCTTTTTAAAGAATTTTGGATTGTACATTGTATATAATGCACTGAGGAGAATGCATAAATAAGGGAGAGGGGAATGTAATACCCCTAGGCTGAACCCCAATTGTAAATATACTTTTTTTTATATAGGCTAGTGATCCATGATATTATACACCAAAGTGCCTATGTGATTATTAGGCTGGAGATACTAGATGCTAAAATTCTAGTGAGCCTATTATTGTAACATGTAATAATTCATACTATTAATAAAAATGAATCATTGTTGCAAACCAACTGGACCAAAGAGTATGGGGGTATAAACTCCACTAGAAAGGGGAAGGGGGCTACGAGTCTAGGAAGAGGGGCTAAGCCTAGGGGACTTAAGCCAAAGGAATATTTTAATCATATTTCCTAAAAGTTTAATTTATGGATACATATACATTATGTTATCCTAAGTTTCCAAATAAAGGGAACGAATTACATGAAGGGGACAAAATATAGTCCCTTACGTTCCAAGTGTCACATGGGTCACATGCATATATAATTTTGGGATATAATGTAATTCCTCATATTTTCTATCATTCCATCATCCATTCTGAGGTAGCTATACTCGACAATGGTACCTATATTGGGGAATCCTTGGATCATTGTATGGGTAAAATTGGATTGAAGAAGTGGGTTGCCAAGCCCGTGTGTTGTTGAAGAAGTGGGTTGTCAGGCCCATGAGTTATTGAATAAGTAGGTTTTCAGGCCCATGAGAATTATCTCCAGGTGAGAGAATTGCTGAGAATTATATTCATAAGGTTCCAAGCTACAACTACAGGGCTCTGAGACTTTCTGTTCGACTTGTTGTTGAATCCCCATAAGGGAAGTGGGGTAGTTGAAGGACCATTGAGTAGAGAAATGGAACACTTTCCTTGGGTGGGACATGCATGTGGGGAATGAGATACTGTAGGTTGTATTCCATAGTTGGCACCTTATTCTAGGTATTTTGGCTGTGGATTGACCTTAGCCTAGATTAGGATTCCTTACCCCTAGTGGAGTTTAGCCCCAACTTGGGGGTGACCCACTATTGAGAGTTATGATAAGCGCGGTCTATGGCTAGGAGGAATGTGGAAGGTTTGCATGCAGTTGATGTTTTTACAACAACAAATATGTGTTCTTATAAATGAGTATTATTCTATTATGTCTGCTATAATTATATTTACATGTTGTTTATTGTGTGTAATGCATTTATTTCTGTTGCTTAAATTGTATATGTATGCACTAGTTATTGTATGTTGCTATTATTCGACATAACTATGTGCATTTGCAGAGCATAATCAATTAATAAAATGGTATAAGGGTTGAAAATTTTGATGTGGCATAACCTAGCTCGGAGCTAGGGATGATACACTTAGTGGAATTTGCCAATAAAAATGGATACCATCACTCCATCAAGAAAATACCATTTGAAACCTTTTATACATGGAAGTGAAACTCCCCTATTTGTTGGGACAGCCTAGAAGTAACACTAACTCAAGATTAGGGCATCCTAAATAAATGGATAATATAATGAAATAAGTTCACCAAAATATAAAGACTACCTAGGACTAACAAAAGAAATGTGAAGATAAAAAGAGATCAAAATGAAGCTTCAAGGTAGGAGAAAAGGTGCTCCTTAGAGTTAAGCCAAAAATGATTTATTTACTCCTAGGGAAATGGAATAAACCAGGGAATGGAAGAAACTAGCACCTAGATATTGTGGACCTTTTGAGATCTTGGCACAAATGGACACTGTTGTTTACAAAATGGCCTTACCAGTACATGTGAAAATTCATAATGTTTTTCATGTATCTTTACTTAATAAATATGTTCCTAAACCCAACCATGTGTTGGATTTTGATGCTATATAGATGAAGGAAACATGGGATTTTCTAATAGATCTCTTGGTGATTTTAAACAATAAGAAATAACACTTGTGTAAGATAGCAATAAGTTGGTTGAAGGTATGCTAGCAACACTACTTAGAAAATGATGACACTTGAGATTTGGAATCAGAAATGAAAAATATTTATCCTCTATTTGATGATGACTTGGCTCTAGGGGCCATAGCCCTTGCTAGAGGGGGAGGATTGTCACACCTCAATGTTTGAATTGTTATTTTTAAATTTTTGGTTATTAAGCATGATTTATAGGAGATGGTGTTTTGGAATCATAGTACCCTCATTTTTTTCTATTCTTTATGATTGGTTATGATAGACATAGATATCTATGTGATTGATTGAATTATGATGATAATTAATATTCATTTCCAATGATTTATAGAACATTGATATTCTTGATAATGGTTATGTAAAATTGGCGTTCCTCGATGATGATGTAGTATTGTTAGTCCTTGAAAATAAATTCCTCTCAGTAAAGATACAATTGGATATTTATATCGCTTGTTGAATAATGTGCATGTCAATGTACCTTCTATTTATTATGCTCTTGATTTATGATCATGATTAAGATGATGGTGCATGTGCAGAATAATTTGTTATAGGTTGAGACATTGATGTAAATATGGAGAATAACACTCAAGGGAGAGGGATCATGAGGAGACCACCTTGTCCTAGAGATTAGAAATCCTAGGGGAAGGGGAAAAACTTGAGAAGGTGACCACTAAAATTAATTGGGGTAAAAGGGAGAAGAAAAATGAGAAGTAAGTTACTTTTACCTTGTTCCCGATACTTGTAATTCCACCCTTAATTTGAATCCACCTTGTGTGAGTTTGTAACGAGAATGGGAAAGGTTAAGAACAAAATCTTGCAAATGTTGTTAAAAAATCATTTCTTCTCTTAAAGAGGGTTAGCTGTCCTAGGAGGAAATGTTTTGATATTTTACCAATTATGCAAGAAAACTATGATTTTGAATTGTGCACTTGGTAGAGAAAATTACTAGTTTCTCTAACCTGGTTTGAGTGAACGAAGGGATGTATTTCCCATTTAGGGGTACTACAGATCATAGTTTCCTTTCCACTTTGTTGGCACAAGGGAAAACCCAGGGTTCAATGGTCAAGAGCGTACCAACAAAACCCTAACTACCGGGCCTTTCGACAACACCTGCAGAGCAGATGAAGTCTCACCCAAGGTAGAGGCAGGGGTGGTTGCAGGACTCAGATGTCTGCAACCTTAGCTAGGACATAGATCTGTGATTATAGCACTTATCAATCATCTAGCATGGTTTATCCATCAATATTCAACCCTTACAACACTTCACAGATAACACAGAGTATTGCAGTGAGAACTTAGATCTAAGATAATTCACCACTTAGCCACAACAAGATAGATTAGGTTTAGCAGATCAAGCACTAAGCATCTTACATATCAAATCTAACATTCATTCCTATATCAGAAGCACAAAGAATAACTAAATCTATTTAATCAAATCAAGAACTTAGCCAAGAAGGAGATAAACACATTAGGTCGAAGCACATAGCACAATACACAAAGTTACCGTGGTTCACCCCCACCCTGCGGCTATGTCCACAAGATCTTCTTCTTTATTATCTCAGTCAAGAAGTTACAGCACAGAGCTTCAACAATCCTTGCTTCACATAGGACAGAAGATCTGCGCAACTTGCTAGATCCTTCTTCCTTGCACTTCAGCACAAAACAACTTGCGAGCTTCTCACAATCATGCACATAGAATTTACAAGATACATCTGATCACACAGATCCAGTCCTGGCACTAAGCCATCAACTATACATCACATAGATGTACTACTCTCCCCTCTTTTTCTTCTTACATTGATTAAGTATATATTTATAGATTAAAAAAATGGGCCTAAATGTGGGTGAGCCCACAGGCCGACATCCCTTTCCCATTGCATTAACCCAAAACCTTAAAGGGACCCAAAAATAGGTCTAGTTTCCCTAATTTTTGCTTCGTGTTGCGCTCCATCTTTGGAAAGTTGTCGAAGTCCCAAAAATGGTCAAATATGACCAAGTATTCTTCAAAACTTGGTCAAGGGCCAACAGGCCCCCAACACTCACCTGTGACTCG
>JASDQU010882342.1:0-34073 GCA_032191745.1 Picea mariana | reverse complement strand
ATCCTCTCTTGCAGGTAAAGATGAAGACTCAGATACAACAACAAAATATTCTATTACATTTATCCCATTGAAGAAGTAGAAGAAGAACTATCAAAGGCCAAAGAAAGGGTTGATTGGAGTCTTTGTGAATACTGTTATGACCATAATGAATCAGACTATAGCTATCTTCATGACTACACTAAAGAGTTTCTTGAAAAGAGTCAAAATCATGTCTCTAAAATAAAGGAAATTCTCAAGGATAGTGAAAAGATAATATATGAGCAGGACAATCAGTTAGAAGAGAAAGAAGAGGAGATTGAGAAGCTGAAGAAAGAAATTAGTCAAGTAAAAGAAAAGGAGAAGGAAGATGATGAGCCTAGCAATCAGAAGCATATCCTAGAAATAAAAGAAAAGCTCAAAGACAATGAAGAAATCATATCTGAGAAAAAGATTCAGTTAGAAACAAAGAAGAAGAGATCAAAAGATTGAAAACAAAAGTTGTTGATCTAACAAAAGAAAAGGAAGAGGAAATCAAGAGACTGAAAAATGAAATAATTCAAGAAAAAAAAGAAAACAAGGAAGATGGTGAACCAAGCAAAAACCTTGCAGAACTAAGGGAAATATATGTCAATCTTAAAATTCAACTTGAAGAAGCCAAAAGGAGAGGAGAGGTAGTAAGGAACCAGTTGGAAAAAAAGGAAGAATATTGTCATGAGCTAGAAGCAGAAGTTGTGAATCTTAGAAAGAAGGTTGAGAATTCAGACACCCAAATCAAGTTCTTGAACAACTCCATGACCCTGGATGAGATCTTGGATAGTCTGAGATCACCAAATGACAAATCCAATCTTGGATACAACAACGAAGAAATCGGTACTCCTAAGAAATCTGATGTAGGTCCTTCATTTGTAAAAGGTGAAAACATGTCTGACACAGTTCCTTCAGTTGTGAAGGATGAAAATAGGTCTGACACAGTTCCTTCAATTGTAAAGGATGAAAACAGGTCTGACACAGGTCCTTCATTTGTAAAGAATGAAGACAAGTTTGAAATAGCTCCTTCATTTGTAAAAAGTGAAAGCAGGTGTTACTCAGGTTCTTCACGTTTAAAGAATAAAAGAAACGCTACAAAATTTAGAAGATCAGATCAAGGAAGACATCCAGAAGCTATTCATATACCTCAAAGCAAGTTCAGAAGAGAGACACATTCATGGATGAATCAAAGAAGGTATGAAAGTGTTTTTAACGGTTATTGTTTTTCTTGTAATGAATATGGTCATAAAGCCTTGGATTGCAGGCATCATGAAAGAAAACAATTTGGTAGGTTCAACAACAGTATAAGATGTTGGAACTGCAATCATGTTGGACATGTTGTTGCACATTGTTACACTATGAGATTCTATATTTGTGATGGATATGGCCACAAATCCCTTAACTATTGGAACTCAAGAAAACAGTCAATGAGAAATGCTTCATATAATACGATAAAAGGAGTAAGTGAAACATGGAAGAAAAATGAAGTTGCAGTAATAAAAGATCAGAAAACAAAGCTCAAGAAATCAGGACACTCACAGAAGAGGGTAGTAAACACTGAACAAGTGAACAGGAGTGAAGTTGATTGCTGCAAAAAGAATTGCAGTCATGTGACAAGCATAATATAAAGTTGTCTCAGACAACTTTAGAGAAATGTACAGTAAACAAGCATCTTGGATAAAGACAGATACATCTGGTTAGAGACCGATGAGAATCAATGGGCAGATCCAAGAGTTGTTTGAATAAGATGAGCTACAATTGCGCAGTGTTCCAGTAAGACAGTAGCATCTGCAGAAGCACCATTCTGATGTACAAAATCATGTACATGACATCCTGTAGAGATAACAAGGGGAGAATAGTCAGTAAAAATCAAGGGAAGTTTTGGTTAGTAAATAAGAAAGAAATTAGATTAAGTCTTGAAAAGACTCGATCACTACAAAAATTAATATCAAGAAGACTACTCATTTGAAACACAAAAATCCCAATCAACTGAGATAAGAAGTTAGTTAACCAGGGAAGAAACCTTGTCAGGAAGAACTACCTTTTCAAAAACAAAGGGGCAGAGTAGTCAGAAGAAGAGAGAGATCATATTGACAGGGGGAGTCATTCAGTTATGGCGGGCAGAACATGATTTACCCAAGTTCAGATTCTGGTCAGTAACATACAAAGCTTCACCACAAGAGCAAAAACCCTTTTCCATTGATGTCAAAGGGGG
Source organism: Picea mariana (assembly GCA_032191745.1). Classification (NCBI taxonomy): domain Eukaryota; kingdom Viridiplantae; phylum Streptophyta; class Pinopsida; order Pinales; family Pinaceae; genus Picea; species Picea mariana. The sequence continues at coordinate 31,852 of JASDQU010882342.1, read as the reverse complement.
AGAGAAAACTTCATAAGAAAACATCAAAACTTCATAAGAGGAAAGCATCATCACAGGGGAAATTTTGTATATGAAGTTAGTATGTTTCCCTCAATGACAAAGGGGGAGATTGATGCATATATTGTCATTGATGTCAACAGTCAATGTGATGATCTGTTGTTAATGATGAATTAGCACAGATGAGATTTTTATTAATGTCAATAGTATATCATAGCAGAATATGTCAAATAGTATGCAGAGATCAGAAGCGTAAGCTCAGGGGGAGGAGTGAACAGTATGAAGATCAAAAGCTCAGAAGGGAAAACATAGTACGTTAGTAAATTCAGAGATAGGCTGAAGCAATTCATGATTATTGTTGATCACTATAGAATCAACAATGTTCCTATGATAAAAGATCGGGAGGGTTAGCGAATGAAGATCAAAGCTCAGAAGGAAGAAGTGCATTGCAGAAGTCGTCGAGATCAATGGAAATATTGAGAAGTTGACCATTGCACAAGAAAAGGTGATAAGACTCAGTAGCCGTCCGATAGGGGAAATTGATGATGTTGATCATCCAAATAACGAACATCGGTCATATTAGTGACCATGGGCTCGAGGATCGTGACTGTTGGATCTACAAGCCAGATCAACGACATGGATGAATTGTGGGGAGAAAAAGAACAATTAAAGAAATCACTATTTCTAATCCCGCAATTGGTCTAGATCTTTAGATATCATAGACTCGAAGATCTGCGACTGCGGTTAATCCAAAAAATGATCAAATTAAGTCAGATTAAATCGTGACCGTCGAATGCGCAATCGCCAAATCAATGGCAGGGATGAATTGCGGAGATCGAATGGAGAATTAAATATTGCACCAGTTCCAATCCCGCAATTAGTCAGGACCATCCGATCTTATAGCTTCGAAGATCGACAATTGTGGTTGACTCACCAAACAACGCTCAACTTCAAATTACGGAATTTGGGTGTCGAGTTAAATCACTCGCAATTTATAGTTACAAAATCATCGTCGATTGTTGATCTGCTTTGAGAAATATCCACAACCGTTGGATCACTTTTGAGTGGAAGGATAGGATAAGTGGGGCTAAAAGGTTGAGATTTTGATTAGCCGAACCCCCGTCAGCCGTCAGATTGACCCTGATTCTTGTCAATCGTCAGATCATGTTAAAGTGGAAGGACAGGATAAAGCTACAAGAGTTGCATCGTAGAATAGATCGAACTGTTGATCTAAAGAACCTGATCAAGGAAACAGAATTCACTTTGGGTCTAAAGATGTGAGGAACTTACGCTCTGTCAATTTGAGATTTGAAATACAGAGAGCCCTGAAATCCGAAGTGAATAAGGACTGTCAGATTTGGAGGACATAACGAGGATCGTTGGATTAGGGTTGTTGATCAGCAAACCACATCAGCAAGAACATGTGGGACATCCACGTCAGCAAACCTCGTCAACAAAGACGCGTGGAAGACCACGTCGGCAAAGACACATGGCATAATCAGATGATGACAACTGTCAAGAGGAAATTGACTCATGTCATGTCAACAAGTGACGTAAGAAAATTATGTCACTCCGGGAGAATTGCTTCAGGAGTTTTACCACGAACGAATGTCAAAAGTCTCGAAGTCCCAAAGGACGAAGGTCTAAAGTCTCTCTAAGTCGTCAATCTAAGATACCCTTCGAATACTATCTTGACCGTTAGATCAAGGAGATTAACATGTGTCACATCGGGAGATCTACGTCGACGTCAACAAGAATCTGTGACAAACCACGTCAGCAGTCTACGTCAGCAAGGACACATGGCACAGTCACAGAACGACAAGTGTCAAGCTAAATCGACATTTCTGGTACGTGAAAATCATGAATCAAAGTGACACGTGGTATCTACTCCACTTGTGACACATTAACAAGTGACATAAGAAACTTACATCACTCCAAGAGTTTTGCTTCGGGAGATATACCACTAGCACTTGCCCAAAGTCCTGAAGTCCTGAATGTCGGAGTCCCGAAGTGGACAGAAGACGTCTGATATGGAAGATCACTTCAGGAGCATCCTCGATCATCGATCTACTCAATGGAAGGATAGTGTATGTGGAAATGTTAACCGATAGCAAGCGATCTCCATCGTTGATGACTTACTCAACAGGTGGTCACTCCAGAAGAAAATGGAGCAGCGTTTATACGATACCTCGAAAGTCTTGAATGTCGAAGTCCTGAAGCGAACATAAGTCATCCGATCTAAAAGATTGCCTCAGAGTATTCTCAACCGTTGATTATACTATAGTGAGAGTTGAGGCTTAAGAATTCTGAAGCCCGGAGACGCGAAAGTATCTCGACCGTTGATCAAGAAAGGGACACGCATCAGCAGATTGTAAGCTCTGGAAGATTGACGTACAAAGGAGAGAAATGGTTTGAGATTTGAAATCTCTGGACTCCAGAGACCCGAAGGAGATATCGACCATCGATATGATGTCAGGTGCACTTAAAACCGTTGATCAAAACACGGTGGAAGGATAGCGTAAGCATAATAGACAAAGTCGTGGAGTAAAAGGTGGCCATACATCTCATTACTTGATTAAGTCCTAGCTGTTGGATTAAGAAATGAAGGATGAGTGTAAGGATTAACGCTAACCATTGATCTGGTTTCGAGATATAAAGGTGAACCATTTGATTTGTCGGCGATATCGTGTTCGGGAGATTTGAAATGTTGGAAGTCACGAAGACCCAAAGGGAAAAAACCTGAAGTCTCGATAATCGTCCATCTCATCGGGAGATTGAATCATGACCGTTGAATCGATAAATGCTCAAGAGCTCATCTCACTTGGCATGAGATCGTCTTCGTTGGTCATATTGTAAGAATATTTAAAGGGCAGAATGTGAGTCACTTAATTGTTAAGCCCGTGGTTCTATGCCATTGATCATATGATCATGGTTTGAAGGAAGCGCCTATTTCTATTGTCACTTAAACGAAAGAAATCGATCCATGACTGTGATCGATTTGTGAAAGGAACGAGAATTTCAGGTGTAACGTTGAAGACCCAGATTGATGATCTGGTGATCCCAAAGTTGTTAATGAACAAGTTGCTTATTGCACAGATCGGCTCGATAACTTACAAGTTTTGAGAATAAATCACTATAAATAAAACCATGATTGGTTCACTTGAAACGGTGCTTGAGTATGAAGCATGGCTTGTGAAGTGAAAAGGTGGATCTGGACCTAAGGTCCGTGCGAATATAAGAGAGAGATGTAGAAGCGAAGATGAAAAAAAGAAAATATCAGGGAAAAGATAAAGCAAAGAAGGCGCGAATTTCAGAGAGAAGATGAAATGCGGTGATGAGTGTTTTATACCTTTGATCATGAGATAGATTTCATTCTATAATGGATCACTACTACTGGAGTTGAATAAACTCTAGTTGGATAGACTGGGTTCTATCAATAAGTTGGGTCTTGCCTGAGAGTTGGTGCTCCTTATTTCACTTGGTGTTGAAACAAATTAGTTGGCCCTAAGAAAATACTCTTTCACATATATTCATACTACTATATTCATATCAATTATACAAAATCTTATACAAACATCAGGTGTCTTTGTGTCCATTGTGATTATGTTTTGATTGTTCTTAATATGTTCAAATATGTTTTAACTGCTAACCTGTGAGAAGAAAAAGTTAGAATATTCCACACACTAATTCACCCCCCGCCCCCCTCCTGCTCCCCCCCCTCTTAGTGTGGGAAGTGTGTTCAAAAAAATCAATTCAAATATAGCCATCATAAGGCTGGGATGACTTTAAGTTATCTAATCATAAAATGCTGGGCTCATCAAGACAATTTGTTGAAGATAAAATGAAATCTCTGGATAGTGTTATGCTAAATAAAACATAAACTTAACATAGTAGAAGTACATTACTAAAGGGGATGGAACAATATTTAAACTACCATTCAATACAAATATACACATGCATATTGTAGCCAAATGTGAAAGCTCTGAAGTCGTTGTCCCATGCGCGCTCCTTCCAGTTCCCGCTTGCTAACTAATGTGAGCTTACCGATACCTCCCAGCCAACGCTCGGGGTACTCTTCTTCCCCCTGAGCCCCCAAAGCCGCAAAGGGGCCACGCACACAATACTAGATAATGATAGCACCCAGCTCGCCTCACAAGGTCGAGCTACCACTCGTTACCCGCGCTGGGTATCCCAACTCCCACAAGAGAAAGTTTAGTCAAGATGAAATTTTAGCAGTGTAACATTACGCAAACCAGATGTGTGTCCATACTCCTCCTCCGCCATCTCTTTTATATATTTTTCAAGTAATTAGTTTCCCAAATTCTCACTAAATTCCTTTTTCATTTAATTAATTTCGAAAAACCTCCCCCGTAGACATGTCGCTCGATCCCCTAGTTGCACCAGAAAATCAATTTTATTAATTAATTAAATACTCCTATTTCCCTCACCCACCAAGAGCATTCTTAAAAATGTTCCTTGGTGTCCCAATATTCCCTTACAATTCTTAAATGACTTATGCCTTACTTAATTCCTAGTTGAGTTCATTAATAGGAAGTTCCAAATGCTAGATTCCTTACTAAATTAGACGTTCGTCTTTTTCTTTAAGTTTCCCCTGTTTTTAAGTTTCACTTTTTCTTTAAGTTTCCTTTTCTTTTAAGTTTCCCCTTTTTATAACTAAGTTCAAAATTAGTAGTTTAGATAAACAACCATTTACTCTTTTTATGAATTTAATCTGCCTTCATAATTTCCCTTTTTTTTACTTTAATAATTAAAGTTTGAAATTCTCTTATTAGTTATAAAAGAACCTTTAGTGAATTGAAATTTTATAAAAAGAATCTTAGTGAATTAAAATTTTATACAAAGAACCTTAGTGAATTAAAATTTTATACAAAGAACCTTAGGGCATTAAAATTTCCACTTTAATCTGGTTATACGTCTAAATAGTTGTTGTTTTTTTTGGTTCTAAGGTTCTACTCAGACCTATGTTTTTAATTCACTAGGCTTGGAAACAATTCTTAAGGGAAAAATTAGTCATTAAACTTTACTTATCACATCATTCATTTTAAGGCTAACTCGGTTCATTCACTTACCAGTTAAAATTGTGACGTGCCCTTCAGGACGCACTACGTGCTCCAAGGGTGTCACTCGCCTCTTTTTGTTTTCCTTGCATGACGTGCCCTTCAAGATGCACTACGTGCTCCAAGGGTGCCACTCGCCTCTTTCCGTTTTATTTGTGCGACGTGCCCTTCAAGACGCACTACGTGCTCCAAAGGTGCCACTCGCCTCTTGACTGAATTTGGTAGACGTCAAACCCCTGGAGTCAATACTCCGCTAGGTGATATTGTGGGAGACTAAGGGCCTCTATGGAATAAGGCTCCTGCCTTATTACGCGTCCCTTAGAATCATCATGAGATACTATCATTGTCTTCCCTCACGACATCATGGGTCTTCTCGAACTAGGTAATTGTTAACCTACAGTTCGAGCCACGGCGGGAGTGCTAGTAGGCTATGGCAAGGCTACTGCCACACCTCTCCCTCAATGTCTCTGGTTTTCGTGCATAACTCCTCTACTCCAAATGTGAGTCTGGTTGGAAAGCTATCACCAGCCTGCATCCATCAACGAATCATGTCAGCAATAATAATCAATCATCATAACATCTAATCATATGTACATATGTCACATCAACAACATTCAAAACCCTAAACAACCCACTCCCTGACTCGATCCAGAGTCCAAGGGGTTTCATCGATGCCTCTACATCCTCAATGTCTAAAGTTCTGCACACTCAGGAGAACCCAGTCAATAGCACCTGTCTATGTAAATACAACAAAATAACATATCATCAAATCTACAATATCTCATAATCATAATCAAAACGACCAATAGTATAATAACCCGGATCACTTGCTCGCAAGTGTCCTCAAAGAATAAGTTCGCTCAGTACACGCAAGAGCGGGATGTTACATAGTGTCTAGGGTGCGACCAACCTAGAATTTGAAAAGTTCGTAAGTTTGGGTGCGACAGTCGCTCCTTTCAACAGGGAGAGGGTGCGACCATGTCTATTACATGGATTTGTTTGTTGAAACTCTGATTTCCTTATTCTCTGGCTTGTCTGGCTTGCTCCAAGTAGCATAGCTTTGATACCATGTCAATGTTTCATTGAAACCTGCACAGGAGATATAGCTAAATCAAGTACAAACAATGTTTATCAAGAAAAGACGAGAAATTCAATATGGAAGAATGAGAAAATGTATTCACACTACTCCAATGAGTTAATCAATGAATGATGATTGATACATAGATGATGATCAATATGATATAATGAATGAGTGGAATACACTCATATATAGGAAATAACATGCATAATAGCATATTGCATGCATGCATAATAGCATAATAGTGATGATCTAAAATAGAAAGTCTAAAATAGAACTAGTGAGTTAACTCCCACTGAAATAGTGTGTCAAAAATATAAGAAATTTTGAGCATGAGGAATCTCGTAGACCAATAATTTTGTATCCTGATACAGGTGGTCGAAGTCATGATGGAAATACTAACTTGGATGAGCAAGAGACCCAAGTGGTGGCACAACACCATTGGAGATGTTCAAATAGGCAAAATGATCGAGGGACAATCATCGAGAGGAAAGAGAAAAGAGATAACAAACACAATCAACTTTGCTCTTATGACCAATATTCAGGAAATCTATGAGCCATAGATGTTTGAGAAAGCGCAAGGGAGAACTAAATGGGAAAAGGACATGACAACCAAACATGAGAGTTTGATGAAAAATCAAACGTTGGATCTCACACCACTTCCATCGGGGAAGAAACCCATTGGCTACAAATGGGTGTACAAGGTCAAGTACAAGGAATATGGTACACGTGACAAGTACAAAGCACAACTGGTTGAAAAAGGGTTCTCTTAGTGAGAGGGCATTTATTATAAGGAGACCTTTACTCCTACAACAAAGATGAGCACCATTTGTCTTGTTATATCCATGGCAGCATAAAATGGTTGGAAGGTCCATCATATGGACGTGAAGAGTGCCTTCCTCAATGGAGATTTGGAGGAAGAGGTATACATGTATCAAATTCATGGTTTTCAACTTTCATGGAAGGAGCATCTGGTCTGCAAATTGAAGAAATCTCTATATGGTCTGAAACAAGCACCTAGGGCATGGTACATCAAGATTGATAGGTATTTGGTTGAAAAGGGGTTCTAGCAGAGTCCTTCAGATTCCAACATGTATGTCAAAATAGTTGGTAATGATATCATACTTCTGGTCATATATGTAGATGATATGATTATTACAGGTAGCAAGGAAAGTGCAATAACATGGATCAAATTCAATATGAACAAATCTTTTGACATGACAGATCTAGGCCTCCTACACTAATTTCTAGGTGTAGAAGTTTGGCAAATAGGTAGCAGCATTTGTGTATCACAAACAAAATATGCCAAGAGTTTGTTGGACAAGTTGAGAATGACAGATTGCAAAATCTCGTCTACACCTATGGATAAAGGGTTGAAACTTTTAGCCAAAACTGACTCCAAGGCAGTTAATGAGTCGGTATACAGGCAACTAGTGGGTAGCTTTATATATCTTACAACCAATAGACCTGATTTCAGTTTCGTTGTGAGCTTCATTTCCAAATTCATGACAGTACCAAAGGTAGAGAACTGGACAAAAATGAAACGAGTGCTAAGATATGTGAAAGGGACACTTGACTTTGGCATTTGGTACAACAAAAACAAAGACCCTAGGTTGTGTGGGTATACATATTCAGATTGGGCAGGTTCTATTGATGACAGAAAATCCACTTCTGGATATGCTTTGATCCTTGGCACAGGTGCAGTCACATGGACCAGCAAGAAGCAGCATGCAGTAGCCATTTCATCAACAAAAGCATAATATCGAGGAGCAATGAAAGGACTATGCGAGGCAGTTTAGCTCAAGAGGATGCTTTCAAATATGTAGATGCAGCAAACACAGCCAACACACATATTATGTGACAACCAAGGGTGATGAAACTTTCCAAGCATATATTCTTCCATGAGCATACCAAACATGTTGAGGTACATTTCCACTTCATGAGGAAGCTTGTAGAAGACGGGTCTATCGAGCTGCAGTATTGTTCTACAAAGGATCAAACTGCACACATTCTCACCAAGGTTTTGGGTCCTAAAAAATATGTAAAATTATGAGATAAGCTTGTTTTAGTCATTAGATTGACCATTAAGGGAGGGTGTTAAAATAAATGTTAGTTTATAATGGTCAACTAGATATTAGACTTAGACATTAATAAAGTCAATTCGACTTTAGGTTACTTTATGCTTTTATTTCTTATTTCACTTTATCGCTTTATCCCACATTCATAAAGTTGATTTATTCAAATTGATTGTAGCCCTATATAAGAAAACATTTGCTTTCTCATTTAATATACAATACAAATAAATCTTTCAATTTTTCTTGGTTTCTTTATGTACTCGATTTCCGTCATAAACTGAAACTAGGACAACCAGTGAGAAACAAAGTTACCAAGGACAAATGACCAAGGTAGAAATAAACAATGACCAAAGACCATTAGGGTACCACAAGAAGAAATTCCAAAGAATGAAGAAGAGCAACTAGAATTGAAATCAAACCAAGAACACTCAAGGGAAGAAACTTTTGATTCCCCCAAGGAGTAATTGGACAACTCTAACAAACCTCTCAACACCCCTAAGAAGAATATCTGAATCACTAGAGACTTGTACTGTGAGAAGAAGAGGCAAGGAAATAATTGAAACAAGCGTAAGCTCGATACCTCCAAGTTTCCCTCTGACAAAAATGGGAAATGTGAAAGATCATCTACTCACCCTCAATACTTTCTAAGATGGAAGAAAGCAGAAGATCCCTCGGCCAAATGGATAACATTAAAGGGGCATTCTACAAGGCACTACACTAAGATGGTATCGAAATATCAATCGACATTTTTCCTTTAGAAGTTGTGATAAAATGATTAGCTAGTTTCACAAAGCATATGGATATCTCGACAGTAAATCCTCAACTTTCACAAAACTTGGAGGCACCAAATAACTGCAAGCATAAACAATCCAACGATATGAGTCTTGGCTCGGAGCTATTCAAGAAATTCAAGTAATAAATTCTAAATGTTGTACAAATCAATTTGTTCCTCTTAAATATCTATCCTAGCATCTGATCACAATCCAGGTAACCAACCCTAATTCATATTGGGAAGTCCTCGATACAACCATTGAAGTGGAAAAGGAAATGGAACCAATAACACAAGACAAAGAACAAAGAAAGAAGGATTGTGTTTGAAAGAAACTAAACAAAACCAAGTGTCGTTAACCTAAGAATGCCAAGGAGGGGCGACCACAAGATAATTGGAATAAAGCACATATCAAGGACAAGAACCCAAGAAAACTGAACAAGTTCATTTTTGTCATGCATGTAACACCAATGATCATTCTTGGAACAACTATAAGCACAACCCACTAAACCAAGGTTGATTCCCCAATCGGAAGGGAACTCAAGGACCAATATCGATAACCACAATAAGATTAAAATGCTTTCCAAGCTCAATCCCAAGGAATTAACTCTTCTATCATTACCATGGTTGAAGGAAGGAAAGCATGCAAGTGTTTTCCTATAGAGTTTGGGGGCACACAATCGATAACTGTGTCTTTATTATTCCAATAACATTGTCTCGTTACCTATGTGGTCCCAATAAACACAATACAAGGGACTGTCCAAGATTGAATTATCCACCCACAAAGAACTGTAAGATTATTCAAGTAAAAAAACAATACAACCACAAGGTAGCATTTATGCAACTTGGGCTAGACTGAGTGGATTTAATTAGTCTAAATCTAAGGAAGAGTCAATAAAGAGTGATGATGACCAAGATTTTGCAGAGAATATAAGAGTTATGGATAAAAATCTAGAAGAAATCAGGGAATGACAACAATCAAAGAGGGAGAGATCGTACTCCAATCAAAGGACTAAGACATCGGAAAAAAGAATACAAGAACTGATCGATCTGTTATAGGGGTTAGCTCAAGACAAGAAATGTCTACAAAAATTTTCTAAATTTCCCAATGTTTGACATAGTGCAAATAGAGAAGACAACTCAAGATCCAATGTCGTAAAAATAAGGAAAGTTGGTACTTTCTTTCAAAAAGGATTTGTGTATACTTGCTACAATTATGGAGAAGCACATTTTCGATGCAATCATCAATCAAGGGGCCAAGGTCAATATCATTTTCTCCAGTTTCTACAAAGACAAAGAAGTACTCAGTAGACCACCTCTTGTCACATAGTCAATTGACCATCCAAGCAACAAATCATACAACCTACAAGCCCATCAAGAGGATGGTGGTTTCTAAAACTAATTGTTATGGAATTAAGACATGCAAATTTTGAGGTATTGAAGCTTCCTTAAAAGGCATATTGGGTACGTTTTGAAAAAACTTGGATATAATCCATTGGAGGTACAATTTGTTCTAATAAATTGACTTTAATGTTTTGAAATGAAAGGAACAATGTAATTATTCCACTTGACAAAAGAAAGAGAGGTTGAAGTTGAGAAGGACGTGAATGACAAAGACGAGTCATCAGGACCACTATGCAATATGGGTATTTGTATGCAACAAAGAAAAAAAATACTCACCTAAAGCATGATTACCAAGGATTTTGCACATGGATGTTTTGTCAAGTGAATATTCTAATATAACATAAGCCCAATAACAAAAAAAGAAGAAGGACAGGTCCCAACCAATTTTTCTCCAATGAACAGAGGGTGAAGGAGTAGGCAATGACACTAGGAATGATCATCTTTCATTGGTGGATGGCTCATTTTATTTTGCAACTAGAAATCACGTGAAACAAGCTCAAGGAATTGTTATTGTGTCAATTTCACAAAAGGGAAAAATATATAGTGGATATTATAGGGTAATAAGACTTCATTGTTTGCAACAGCTAATGCGATTCACACTAGAGAAAATGAAATAGTTTGGACCCTTAGAAGAGCTAGGAATTCAAATTTTACCAAGATTTATTGATGGCTTTGCCTACAAATGGTATTGCCACAAGGAGAAGAAAATAGAAACAAAGAATTGGGACACATTGTGGAAGGAATTCACAACAAGCTTAAATGAAGGACTGATAAATGACAATGCCACCTTGGCACAAATATTGAAGACGATGCATCAAATTGGTGTGAGCATAAATTCAAGAGAAATGCAAAAATGGTTTTTAAGGTATCAACTACTAATAAAGAAGACTATGTTCTCAATAACTACAAAAAGGAGCAAATTGATGACAAGCAAATCAAACAAGAACTAATCAATCGATGGTAGATAGAAGAAACTAGAGGAACATTGAAGAAGATCATTATTACGAAGGGAGAACAAGAGCCCAAATCTTGGAAATATTTGAATGTTGAGATGACAAAACAATAGAAAAAATCAATAGAATTATTTAGGGAGCTTGTCAATGTCTTCACCTGTAGCTACCATGATTTGAAAAGTATTCCAAAAGAATTTGGGGAACTATATATTGAAGTACAATTTAATGGGAAGTCGATAACACAAAGACCATATAGGATGAACCCGAAGTACAAAACAAAGTGTAGGAAGAACTTCAAAAGTTATTAGATGTCAACATGACTTTTCCCCATAAAAGAGAACAAATGGTTATCTCTAATCGGGGTTTGTCTAACTCGAACTCAGAAAACACTCGATTGGCCTAAGGATCGTGGTTTGTCAAACTTGAACTCAGCAAACCCTCAGTTGGCCTAGGGCTAGGCAAGGCTTGACAATTCGACAAAACTTGATTGAAGACTCAACATATAGAAGAAAAAAAACCCAAAATATACTAAATATTGTGCAAAAAATACATATATTAATGACATTTCCAATCCATGTAACCTCTAAAACAATAATCTGTGCACAAATTCAACAAATCATCTCATAAAATAGAATACTAATTCGACACTAGATATTTGTCTGCAAAATGGTAAATTGAAAGTTGAAACATAAATAAAATAGGTTGCAATCCATGCTTCTCAACACTCAACTACATAACTCATAGCATAATTAAAAATTCAAAATAAACAATGCCTCCAAGTCCAATCTCGAGTCTCATGCACGATTATGAGGATGCCTAAAAACAATCCTCAAAGAGTTAGTCCCAACATTGCTAGACTTAAGTTGAAGCAATGATGTAGGTGTATTAAGCGTTTGCAATTGATATAATGGCACGCTAGAGATATCCTCAATCTATGCATCAAGAGAATCATCCTCCAAGACCCTTTCAAAGTCTAGATCATCTTATCCAATAAAATTGGATCCATATCCTTTGGTTGTAATTGTTTTGAGAGCACGCTAAGGTTATAGTAAATGAATACCAACTTCCCCAACCACTCATTCTCCACTCATTCTCCAACCTATTGCATTTCTTAGTGTGGATGTGCTCAAGTATTGACCAATTGCACTCACAACCTCAAAAGTTGCAATGATAACCCAAAATTTTGATGGTGAATTCTTGTTATGTCGAAGACATCTTAGGGACAGGTTTTCTAAAACCATCTTTATCCATCTATAAAACCTAAAACTTCTTCCACATTAAAGAACACACAAATCCAAATAAGATATTTTCTACCACCTCTCTTTATGACGGTGATACGAAAAAATCGGTTACGTAAAACAGGAACCTGGCGAATATCTTGGGCACGAGAATAAGTAGAAAAACAGATGAGTAATGTGAATGTGTGATAGACATGCAAGGTACGGTTTGTCAGAGTGTTTTAGGTGGTTTGTTGAAACTGAGAGTGAAGGACCCCACTAAGCGCATTTAGTGTTGACGGTGATGTTATTGGGTAGAAATTGACCCGCCACACAATGGCTGGCAGTTTGGACTGTGGCCATATTTCTGTATTTAATATCCAAGTGGGGAACAGAAAAACATGAAGGCTTTCGTTGTTTGTGAATTGGTAATTTTTAAATTTTGTTATGAAAAATTAATTTAATGTTAACAATAATAAATATTTTTTATTTAATAATTTAAATAAAGAAATATAAATTTAAATTTAAAAAATTATTTTTTTATAAAAAAAAATTATTTAATAATTTAAATAAAGAAATACAAATTTGAATTTAAAAAATAATTTTTTTATATTTTATATTTATATTGAAATTTATATTTATTAAATATAAATAAGAATTAAATATACATCTATTTTAATTTTAAATCTATATAAGAAAAATACAAACTTTTCATTATTTTAACTTTTCAAGATAATATTTTTTTATATAAATTAATTCATAACTAAAAATAAAATGTAAACTTTTGGATTTAAAATTAAAATAAATCCCTACTTATTTTATTTTTATTTATAAAGATTATATCAATTTCAATTTTAATTTTATTAATTCATAAAATTAAAAATTACATCTTAATGAGTTGTAAGTATATCTAACTTGAAAGTATAAGTAGATAAATGGTTGCAAGTATATCTAACTTGAAAGTATAAGTAGAAACATGGGTAATAAATGGTAACATAGGTATATGTAATTTGGTTTTTTTTCCAAGCTCTGTTTAATGAAACAAGTGTTGTATCTTTATTTGAGAATTTTAAAGGACAGTCTTAAATGTGCATTCTTCAGTCTATTCATCAACACCTTCTAGCAAGCCAAATATGTTTGCTTCAAGAAATCCCACAATTTGAGCACAAAAAATACAAGATTTTCACCAAAAATAAAGGAGATTGTCCAATGGGGATTAGTCAACAAAGGAGATTGTCCAATGGAGATTAGTCACATGTAGATATAAGATCATTTTAATTTCAATATCTTCGTGGTTCCAATTAACAACAATATTATGAAAACTTCACTCAATTTACTTCGGCATTCCCATTCGCCCATTTAGGGGGTATGCTAGTAGATATGTTGTCTTAGAGCCACAATCTATCCACCAATGGGTTGTTATATATATTAAAAAAAAGACTAGGAAATTAGAATGTAGTAATACAAATTAAATCTTACCCATCATTTTCGTGTCCTTAATACATTGGGTTGAATCAAATAAAAAAATACTAGATGAATCTTTGTACAAATCTCACTATATATTGATTATGTCTTGAATGTCTTGATCTAGGTACATCCTCTCAATTAAAATCATCACAACTCACAACACCTTGAGATCTTTTTTTAATTTTAGACCCCTCATTATAGAATATGCTCAGATTGAGATGTGCTCTAGTTGCATGCAATGGTGAATGTAGTTGTTTGTCCCACTTGGAATCAATAATTTCCCATAAGGGAAGATATTTAGATTAATTCCCCTCATACAAAGTATTGATGTCCTCCTTGACTCTGTCCATGCCCTCATAAATGTATCCCATTGGTGGTTTGTCTCCATCTATGATCCTAAACACTTTCACAAGAGGATTAGTCATACTAACAACCTCCATGACAGACTCCCATAAATCATCTCTAAAGAGAGTCTACACTTTAACAGGCACTACATCAGGTTTCATGATGTCTTTCCAATATAGCTATTTCTCACTACAAAACATCCATCCCGATACTTGGTACTCATTCAAAAGGATTTGGAGCAAAGTAAAGTTTGTTGCAAAGCATGTGACAACCGATCAAGTGAACTTGCCCTATGTGAAATCTCTCATAAGGTTCAACACCCATACATGGCTATTTGTTTGCATTCATGAACAATAGCATGCACCCACTACAAATTCTATATGTCCACCAAAATCAAATCTATGTAATGGGCAACACACGAGGTCCAAAAAATGGTAGGATATTTATAACATGGCTTAATTGAAACAACAACATAATTTGTAGCATTTTCTGTGATTACTTGGACAACATGTTTGACCCCAAATTCTTCCACAACCTCTACCAACATTGAATATATCATATTTGCATCCTTTAAATGCAAGGATGCATCAACGAATTTCAAGAACATGATTCATTTAGGGCATGCCAAAAGGAAATTGAGGGTTGTTACATTCCTCTTATCTACCCACCCATCTGACATAATGGTGCAACCATCTCTCCCACGACTTTTAAGGCCTTCCAATTGTGCGTTGACACACTTTAAATCCTCATCTAGAACTTTCCTTCTAAGTGCTCTATAAGCAAAGGCTTTGTATTGAGGGCCAGCTCCTTCAATAACATCTACCATGGGCTAATAAAAAGAAGATTTTGCAATGTTAAATGAGAGGTTATGGTACAAAAACCTCCTCACTACCAGATCTACCTCCTTCCTCTTTTTTTCATTTAAACTATCCAAGGCAATTGAACCCCTAGGGTTGTATGAGGAAGGAAGAAAGGAGAGGTGATACTTAGACTTGCAAAAACACTTGATGAGAAACTATTGGGAGGTGACACTGGAGATCCTCCAATTCTATCTAAATCCATCCTATCTCTCCTTGCATTGATTTTTTGACGTTATCTAAAGAAACTTGCATTTGAATTGTGACTTCTACAAGGCGTTTATCACAAACTACGACATCTTTGCATGGGATTCTCACTAGGTGGTGTTTCAACCTATTTATGCCCCCAAACATAACAACGAGACAATATTTGCATTTGACTTGCTTGTCACCCTTCAACTCTACTCGAAGATTGTGTTCCCATGTTTGGTCAAGAAGCCTCTTAGATTTGGACTTAGGAGCCATGGATAAGAATCTTGCAAATTAATTAAAAATTTAAAAAACTAAGCCTTTCATATGCTAGCAAATTCATTAAAAATTTAATAAACATTGAGTCTGATATAGAAAAAAAAAAAAACATATCTTTGATCGGTCGACTATTTGACATACCTCCTCCACATAACAAAAACACAACCTCCTTGAGTCCTTCACACAATGAAAACATAGCAAATAAAACACCCCTCCACACAACACATAAAATTTCCCTGCAAATAAACTTGGCATCCTTCATAAGCACACTCATAAACTAGCCTCAACCTCCTCCAATGATGAACTTGGCCTCCTTCACTATTGTGGAAATCGAGCAGATAAAGAAACCAAGATAACTTGAAAGAGTTCTTTGTATTGTATATTAAATGAGAAAGAGAAATTTTTCTTATATAGGGCTACAATCAAGTCGAGTCAGTCCACTTTATGAATGTGGGATAAATCGATAAAGTAAAATAAGACATAAAAGCCTAAACTAACCTAAAGTCGAATTGACTTTATTAATGCCTAAGTCTAATATCTAGTTGACCATTATAAACTAACATGTATTTTAACACCCTCCATTAATGGTCAATCTACTAACTACACCAAGATTATCCCATAATTTTACATATTTTTCAAGACCCAAATCCTTGGTGAGAATATTTGTGGTTTGATCCTCTATAGGACAATACTGCATCTCGATAGACCCACCTTCTACAAGTTGCCTAATGAAGTGGCAATGTACCTCAACATGTTTGGTACGCTCATTGTTAGTCAATTCTATCGTTTGAGAATTTTGTTACATTTAAATCGTCCATCTGGGTTGGTAAGCTTGTGAAGTGTAATGCATAGTATATGCTAGGCCTTAGTTTCTAACTTTGTCTATTGAAATGAAAACACAATTTAATCTATGAAAATGAATTACTATATAACTTAATTCAATACAATCGTGGTTCTAGAAATTTTTAAATCCTCTTGCCATGTAAAGAATTGTTATAAGGAAATCACGAAATCAATTAATCATATATTTGTAGTTTATCTATTGACTTCTGCAATTGAAAATGATCAAGACTTTATTCAATCGGAAGATTCGTATGAATATCATTCACTGTATCAATACATCACATCAAACTGAGAATTGAAATCAAACATCAGGAAAGTAAACACACCAAACAGTAAGCAATGTAAATTAAAACACACTCAAATCAA
The DNA here is from genome assembly GCA_032191745.1 of Picea mariana. Taxonomy (NCBI): domain Eukaryota; kingdom Viridiplantae; phylum Streptophyta; class Pinopsida; order Pinales; family Pinaceae; genus Picea; species Picea mariana. The sequence goes on along the minus strand of JASDQU010882342.1, from coordinate 14,935 downwards.
CTGCAACTAACAAGAACTAAGAGCATTAACAAAACATAAAATATAGTTGTAACTAAGTGACACTGAAATAAAAAGAGAGCAATGATGCCTCACACAAAGGGCCCTTCCTAGTTTAGTTGCGCTGCTGAAGAAGATGTATCAAGAACTACTACAGAAGTACATTATTTAATCATCCATGAACCAACATAATGCTCACACCAGAGAATATGAAGCCAACAATAGGATTTTATTAAAAATATAAGAGTATTCTAATAACAAGAAATAGATCCCCCCTTGAAGGTTCTAATTACACTTATTTATAAAATGCAAAATAGATCACATAGATCAATTTCTCACGGATCTTAAAAATTGGTCGCAACTATAATTCTATGAAAATCTTATTTGTAAAATCGAGAAAATACCTCAGATCCTTCACATTTTGAGGAAACCATCCACCTAGAACCCAAATGGACATGTTCTAGAAAAAAACCCATGTCCTCGATTTCCAATATATGCCTTCGTTTTCTCAGAAATAGCGTCGCAAAACCACTGCCTGGAAACTGACAGAAATCTTTGACCAAGAGCTAAGTTCAAGTGTTGGAGGCTCGCATGTGTGACCTGGGTGAGTTCTGAGCAACATACATCCATATTGGAGGTCCTAGTGACAAAACCCATGTGATAGATTTTCCTATGGAGCTGCATTGATATCCCGATCATGGAGGTGGCTACTGAAACTGATTTCTAGCTACAAAAATTGAACTTACAAACCGTCATTAGTAAAACCAACATATAATCCTAATTAATTCATCAAAAATAAAGGAAATACATGATAATTAACCACCAAAGCATAAGGAGATGTAAAATGGTGTTTTTACAGGAAATTGTATTAAATGGATGATCAATGGGTGAAGGAATGACACAAATGGATAAAAGGATGGTTGTAAATGATGGTAAAATTGTGACAAATCAGCAACCCAACACTTGTGGAAGAATAGATTCTTGGAAATTTTCATCACCCCTTGGTTGTCACATAACAGCAGTGTTGGATCTATTTGTTGTATATGCATATCTGAAAGCATCCTCCTGAGACAAACTACCTCACATGTGCCTTTCACTGCTCCTTGATATTTTGCTTCTGTTGATAAAAGGGATACTACATGTTGTTTCTTGCTGGTCCATGTGACTACACCCGTGCCAAGGCTGAAAACATATCCAAAAGAGAATTTTTTGTCATCAATAGAACCTCCCCAATATGAATCTGTATATCCACACAGCCTAGGCTCTTTGCTTCTGTTGTACAAAATTCCAAAGTCAAGTGCCCCTTTCACATATCTCAACACTCCCTTTGTTGCTATCCATTGCTCTACCTTTGGTGTTGTCGTGAATCTGGAAATGAAGCTCACGAATAAACTCAAATCAGGTCTAGTGGTTGTAAGATATATCAAGCTACCCACTAGTTGCATGTATATTGACTCATTAACTGCCTTGGAGTCATTTTTGGCTAAAAGTTTCAACCCTTTCTCCATAGTTGTAAATGAGATTTTGCATTCTGTCATTCTGAACTTGTCCAGCAAACTCCTAGTATATTTTGTTTGTGAGAAAAAAATGTTGCTACCTATTTTTCAAACGTCTACACCCAGACAATAGTGTAGGAGGCTTAGATCTGTCATGTCAAAAGATGTGCTCATATTGAATCTGATCTTTGTTATTGCACTTGCCTCATTACCTATAATAATGATATCATCTACATATATGACTAGAAGGATGACATCATTACCAACTCTTTTGACATACATGTTGGAATCTAAAGGAATCTGCTAGAACCCATGTTCATCCAAGTACTTGTCAATCTTGATGTACCATGCACTAGGTCCCTGTTTCAAACCATATAGATCCTTCTTTAGTCTGCATACCAGATCCTCCTTCTCTAAAACCTGAAAACCCTGCGATTGATACATGTATACCTCTTCCTCCAAATATCCATCTAGCAAGGCACTCTTCACATCCATCTGATGGACATTCCATCCATTATGTGTTGCCATGGCTATAACAAGACGAATGATGCTTATCTTTACTGTAGGATAAAATGTCTCCTCATAATCAATGTCCTATTGCTAAGAGAACCCTTTTGCAACCATTCATGCTTTGTACTTGTCAAGTGTACCATATTCCTTGTACTTGACCTTGTACACCCATTTGCAACCAATGGGTTTCTTCCCTGATGGAAGTGGTGTGAGATCCCAAGTCTGATTTTTCATCAAACTCTCATGTTTGACTACCATGGTATTTTCCCATTTTGGTCTCCCTTGTGCTTCGTTGAACATCAATGGCTCATATATTTCCTGAATCTTAACAATAAGAGAAACGTTGACTATGTTTGTTGTTTGTTTTCTCTTTCCTCTTGATGAGCATCTCTCAATCATTTCGCCTATTCAAACATCATCAATGGTGTTGTGCTACCACTTGGGTCTCTTCTTGGGATCTTCCTCATCCAATTCAATATTTCCACCATGACTTGAGCCACTTGTATATGGATAAAAAACTATTGGTCTAGGAGACTCCTCATGCTCAGAATATTCCCCCCCTTCAGGTGGAGCTACCTAAAACTCGACACCTAAATCCTCAGCCACTTTTGGCTTGTTAGTAATTCGTAACTCAAGAGAAGTTTGGAAAGGTCCAACCTTCTCATCAACAACCACATCTCTGTTGAAGCTAACCTTACAAATGTCAGTATCAACCAACCTATAATCCTTATGAGTGTTGTTGTACCTTGTAATCATCAGCTTCTTTCTCAGTTGGAATCCAAGTGTAGGAAGTTGAACTAAAGACTTTAAGATGACTTACTTTGGGCTTTCTTCCAAAACATGATTCATCTGGGGTCTTCTGCTTCACCACCATCGTGGGAGATCTATTCAACAAGTATATTTTTGTGAACATTGCATCAACCCAAAACCTATTTGAAACAGACCTATTCTACAACATACACCTGGCCATCTTTGTGATAGTACGGTTTCGCCTATCAACCACTTCATTTTTTTGTGGAGTGTAAGGTGTAGTATATTACCTTTGGATCCTATGTTTAGCACAAACGTTATTGAACTATTTTGAGCATAATTCCCCAACATTATCATATCTAAGAGAGGCAATATGACAACCTGAATATTTCTCTATTAATGCTTTGAACTTTTGAAATTCATTAAACACTTCAAATTTAATTTCAAAAAATAAACCCACATTTTCCTACTGAAATCATCAACAAACAGAAGGAAATACTTGGCACTGGTGATTGATGTCATATTCATTGGTCCACATATGTCTGCATGAACCAGCGAAAGGACTCTATGTGCTCTCCAAGCTTGTGCTTCATCAAATGGTGTTCTATGTTGCTTCCCTGCCTGGCAAGCTCCGCAAACTTTTTAGATCTTCTACGGAATGTCTGGAAGTGCATATACCATTTTCTCTTGTGCCAACTAAGAGAGGTAGTTCAATTTGAGGGGCCCATACCTATGATGCCATAGGGTATTGATGTTAGATACACTCTTAGATGTGATTTCATGCTCTTTGACCTGTCCAATATCCACTAGTTTGTACAACCCGTGGTCCTCCACACTAGGAGAAACAATCTTTTTGGTCTCCTTGTCAACTATGTACTATTTTTTATTGCTAAAGTTGACATCTAGATGGGGATCATGCTTCATAGTCTAATAGAATGAAATCAAATTAAAATCCATACGAATATAGTATACATTGAGGAACAAGATAAATTTCCCTCCAAAGGAAATCTACACATCTCCTATGACAACTATAGTATACTCCTCCCCACCACCAAAGATAATGGAATCCTTGGATGAACAAGGTGAATACTCTATGAACCAATCATGTATGTTGGTGAAGTGTTGTGATTCCCCTGAATCCATTGAACCAAGAAGATGACTTGGACTAATATGCTTGTGTCATGGCCATGAATGCATAAAATGTTGACTCCTCCTCTTATGTGTGCTCTAGAACATAAGCCTTTTGTTGAGAACCTCCCTGGCTGGATTTTTGATCTGCCAACCTCTTTCTACAGTGCTTCTTCATATGTCCTACCTTGCCACAATAGTGACAAGTGATGTTCTTCGGGCTCTTGGTTGCATCCTCGTCGTTGCTCTGATTGTTATTTTTTTCCCATTTGCTTTTTCCCTTGAAATTGGTTGCAAAGGCCTGTTCTGAACTCTTGATCTCACTACTGCTACCAAATTATTTCTTCCATCTGTCATGTTGTAAGATATTATTGCACAACTCTCCAAACATCAAGTCAATGTCTGTAGCGGTGATGTTCAGGGTCTCTATGAAGTGCTCATAAGCACATGGTAATATTTTCAACGTGATTACCACCATGTCCTCCTCTTCCATCTTCCGGACAATGGCCTCCAACTGTTCTCAGATGTCCTTGATCTTGAGAAAGTGCTCTTGTAATGATGCACCCTCACTCATTATGATCGAAAACAACATGTTATTCAACAAGAATGCTCGGCCCTTGTCTGAAGTCTCATGTAGATATTTCAAATGCTTCCAAATCATGGAAGAAGTCTTCCTGGTTTGAACCTCTGGAAGCATCTCATCTATCACAAACAACTTGAGCAGCGTTATTGCTTCTTTGTCTTGTCCATCAAACTTTTCATGGTCTTTACCCACAACAGTGGGTTGGGTTGTCTTGCCGAGAACGATATATGACAAACACTTGTACTCAAAAATGGCCAACATATGTTGCTTCCATGTATTGTATTTCTTCCCAGAGAACTTATGGTTGCCTTTCAGCATGATGTTGGACAACGAAGCCATAGATACAAGTAAAGAGTGCAGAAAAATACATTGAATCATAGAAACAAATGCAAAATACTTGTTCTTCCCTCCTTGAAACTACAAAACATGAGTAAAAACACCTAGATATTGGCATTAAACAATTGTAGTAGCCATGTACTACTGAGAAACACACAAATTTGTGAGAAAACTGCCTTAAATCAGCCCAAAAATACTCATATCTGCATACCAATAGATGAAACTTCATAGGTCTAGATAGATATGCCCTCAAACAACTCAAAAACACTCAGATATGCTAATAGCCAACACCAAAAACAATCAATCTCTCCTTGGGTTTGCTGAAAAATAATAAATCAACAACTAAAACTTCCAAATCTGCAAATCTAGGCACCAATGTAGGAAAAAAACAACATCAATATGTTTCCAATTCATCTATATTGTCAAGGAAACTGAGAAATAAGATATTTTGGGCCATAAATCAAAATTTTATGCACTTTTTTTAGCAATTCTATGATTTCGTACAACTGTACGGATTTTGTACGACTGCGTTGTTGTACCATACAACTTTTATGTATGACCTCTGAAATTGATGGTTGAAAACAATGATTTTCAATCGTTGTATGGTGGTTGATTTTTTTTTTAAAATTGACCTTTCTTTGTAAAAAATGAAAAAATACCTGGTTTCAATGAAACCCTTTTGACTCTTCAATGTGCTACGTTTGTGATCCCTCAATCTGTCTCTGTCGACAGCAATCCCTAAGTCTTCATGATCACACAAACTTTATGGCACCCAGACTACTGAAGTCGAAAGAGTGGATACCTTGTCTTTCAAAGGCTCGAGTCTCTTGATACAGCTTCTAAAACGTTGGGCTTTGATACCATATTACGGAAATTGAGCACATAAAGAAACCAAGATAACTTGAAAGAGTTCTCCATATTGTATATAAATGAGAAATCAAAAGCTTTTTTATATAGGGCTACAATCAAGTCGAGTCAATCCACTTTATGAATGTGGGATAAACTGATAAAGTGAAATAAGACATAAAATCATAAACTAACCTAAAGCAGAATTGACTTTATTAATGCCTAAGTCTAATATCTAGTTGACCATTATAAACTAGCATTTATTTTAACATTCACAAACTCTCAAACACGCCCAACAAATAAAATCACCCCTCATAGTGACATCTACAGCAAAGAAGAGTGAAATGATGAGCAATGAAAGTGAAATAAGAGGGGGGTTTTATTTCACATTGACTTTAGGGTTTTATGCTTTCATTCCCAACATTTTTCCCTTTGAAACTTGTTTGTACCTATAAAAAATCACTATGGGTTTCACAAATTATCCTTGGGTATAAATCGCATGTTTGAGATGAGTTTCCTAATAGACTCGCAAGTCTAACAAGTCTTCATTGAGTGTAATGAATCTCAACAAGTCCTAAGTCTCCTTGGTGAGTCTGAGCCAAGTACACATTTTAGATGAGATTCAACCAGACTCAACAAACTTGTCAAGTCTCAAACAAGTCAAATAATAGTGGAATGGAAAGCTAAGGATTTGTGTGGATTTTCAAAAACTTAAACAAGTATCGATTAAGGACCCTTTTCCAACACCTCTTACAAAGGGAATTTTAGGAATACCGAGAAGAGAAATATATTTCTTCCTATTTGGATATTCAAGGTACAATAAGATCTCAATAAGAGAAAATATATAGCCACTTACTACATTGTCACTAAATGGGGGCTCATGCTTATCAGCGCATGGCATTTGATCTAGTTATTGTACTAGCATTTTTTTCTCAAACAATTGCAGAAATTATTCAAAAAAGTTATTCATAAATCACTAGAAGTATATTTGAACGATTAGCCATTATTTGGTTGCTTCAACAACATCTTTTATCATTAAATGATGTTGAATAGGTGCAAGGACGCGGGAGTATCCCTAAATCCAAAAAATGTCAATTTTTGCAACCTTTCGAGACATTGTTGGGACACATAGTCTCCAAGGAAGGAATGATGTTAGATCTCGATAAGGTAAATATCATCAAGGACTTGGAACCTCCTACTGAGAAATTGTAGATTAATTCATGCTTAAGACACACATGGTATCATCAAATTTTTTCGAAGGATATGCACAAATAGCATACCCAATGGAGATGCCAAGAAAAGAGACACCATTTGTTTGGACAAATGAATGCTAGTAGAGTTTCAGAATACTCAAGGATTAGATTGTGCATGCACCAATATTGAGATTTCATTATGGGAACAACCCCTTCCATGTACATATCGAAATCTCCAACATCACTATCACAGTTGTTCTGACATAGCATGGAGATAATGGAATGTACCATTTGATACATTTTTCAAGACGAAAGCTACCACCAACTAAATAAAATTACAACACTATAAAACAAGAAGCTTTAGCTATGGTATATGCCCACCAAAACTTTGGCAATTACTTGTTGGCTAACAAGTTCATATTTTATATAGGCCATCACACTTGGAGGTATATAGTGACCAAGATATTACTATCGAGTAGGCTATGTTATCCCCTATCCTAGGGATAACTAAGGAGATTATATCTCGAGGCCCACAGGTCCTAGACATGGAGTACCGAGAGCCATGTTGACTTGAGCCTGGCCCTGGAGGGCCCAACCTTCTTCTTCAACGCCTCCATTCTATCAACAACAACAACATCCATCCCATTGATCTGGTTCTGAAGTAGCAGTGGGTCTTGCTCCATGAGGTAATGAGTTCAGGTATCATGGTATGTGTCACTTTGATTCTCAAAGCATTTGAATATGTGCATTTAATTCTATTTTGCTTCATGACGTGTGCTTCAACTTTATGCCTTTTGACTTGTCCATACCTGGGCGGGATGACAGAATGCCCTAGCAAGTTGGTTCCCTTAGGAGTGAGTTGCCACCGGGTGGGTTTATGAAAGGTCATCGTCCATTCCTACCATACTTATCACTTTTCATCATCTTCCCTCTCATTTATCCCCTAAATTGGTTCAGTCATTGGGTTTCCCAAGCTAGTAAGGATTGTACCTTTCCTTGTGGGAAGAAGGGGCTAAAGGCCTAGAGGGTAAAATTAGCTGGCAAAAGTTAAAATCCAAAAGATCAAACCTTGAGATTCTTCACCCAGGGATCCCCGACAAAACAATAAAAGGCTTCTCAGCAAGAAAAAGGGGGGACCCATAAAAAGATAAAACTCAAGACCTAGTTGGTGGATAGTGGGTCTCATCACGAGCCAACCTATTAGGTCCATGGGAATGTAGCGGTATGACACTACTATTCATCTGGTCACCACGCCAAGGTGGTGGCTCTTGGTGGCATAGCCAAGAGAAAGGGGATATCATCACGAGCCAGCCTTTTCATCTTCGTGAAATGCTTGTGGGTAATGTTGTCACCATTGGTCATCATGCCAGGGCAGTGTCCCCTAGCTATTGTCTTGGAATAAAAAGAAATAAGAAAAAAAGTAAAAAGGAATTGAATGGGATAGGAAACAATTGCATCCATGACAAGGTGCAACTCACCCTCTTCAGAGGCACCCACAGGTAAGACCTACATTTGCCTGTCATCATTGCACCCCTTGCCAAAACATCCCCCATACCATCTCATGAACTTACATGACCTAGATTGGTCTACACCTGGAAACCCCCTACACCTATGGAGAATTATGCGAATAGGACGTCCTAGAGCCCTCTCCAAACCTGGCTTGTATAATAGCATAACGTCTTTGATTACGTGTTTGGGAAAAGGGGGGTTTTATACACATGTTTGGGTAACTTGATTATTAGATGTGATTGACATTGCTATGATCCCTGTGACTTATGACCCCATGGAGGGCATACTTGTTGTTACCACAATACCACGCCTGACGGACAGGTACATATGGGGAGATGGTTATCTCGTACCTCCATAGGGATAAAAGCCCACTAGACATATGTTGAGACCCCATCCAGGGGCAGACATATATCAGAGGCTTGCACTAGAGAGAGAGGAGGGAGTTCCACCAGAGATACCTTGGAAGGCCTGGACCCAGGGGGCTTGTGCCTTTCCCCCTAAACATTGGCCTTGGAAGGCCCATGACATCACCCTTCTGACCCTTGACGTCACCCAGCGTCAGATGGACATGATGGAGGTAGTTGTGTGCCAAGTGGCACGTGTAGCATGATATGGAGGCCTTGGAAGGCCTAACGTTTTTCTCTTGGAAGCCAATGTCTCACTTAGGAGGCCCAACGTCACCCTAGAAGGGCATGACATCACCTTTTTGCACATTTTAGGGTTTAATTTGTCAATTTTATGTAAAAAACTAGATATCTAATGTAATTGGCCATGTCAGCCTTTTTTTACCTAATTTATAATTAAAGGTCATTTGAATTGTATAAATAAGGGAATAATCCCTTGTATTTTTTCATGATCTTTCACTCACACAAGTGTGAGGACTGAAATTCAGCCTCTTTAAGGCTTATTGGCTGAAATTAAGTGGTGCACAACTCTTAAAGGAGGCTTCTTTTGGTGTATTTTGGCATTTTCATGGTGGAAAGTCTTCAACTAGGGCATATTGCTAGATTATTCTTGGTGAATGTAAGTGAAAATCTGCAATTCTTATTTCTTTGAATGGTTATGGTATCTTTTACTTTTCATTTACTAAGATTATGAAATTGCCAGTGTAAAACCCTAGGAGAATAAGCACATGTTATTGTCCTTATCTCAATAGCTATCCACCTACTTGATTTTGCTATAAGACATCTCCATTGAAGCATGTGATAGAGCCCTACCTTTGTAGCACTCCAATACCATTGCTTCATCAAGCTTTTATTTATCTCAAGCTTGAGCTAAAGAAGAAGGAAAACCACTAGGGCCTAGGGTTACCTACTTCCTAGTAGTCATTTTCCTTCTAGGGTTTGATGATTGAGGCCTTGGGTTACCAATACCTAAACCATTATCCCTCTTGTCTTTAGTTCACATATTATCATTTGTTTCCTTCAAGATTGTTGCTGCAAAAAGTGACTCCATTAACCCTAAAGACACCAGTTTATACCTTACATTTGGTTGATTGATGAAAACAACCCCCAAACCATCTACCTCAAGATCCTTGATAACTATTCCTAACCTTAGATTAGACTAACTTACTAACATTTGTGTTGCTCTTACAAAAGTAAGATACAGCCATATATTACAACAGTAATAGCTCTTAAAATCATGTGTTAAAGTTGATTTTACATTGCCAACTTAGCTTCTTACAAGTGCTAGCATATTGCTAATTCTAGGTTACCATTTTGGGTCATTTTTTAAGCTTGTTTAAGGCATAATTGTGAAGCTATCATTATATATAAATTTTTGTTATAAATTTTTGTTTGCTTCATCTTATATATCAGCTCATTTCTTTATTGAAAGTCTAAGGTTTTACGAAGCACTAATATCAATTGTTACTTGAAAATAGTGTTTTATTGTTGTCTTGTTCTTGGCAGGTACACTTAAGCATATATTTGCTTCATATTATTAAACCTTTGGGACTTTCTGATCAGTGCGACTTGAGAGAGGGGGAGAACTTTTCTTGATATTATTACCTTTTCCTTCTCAAACCCCCAGGTCATCAGGGACGTCTCCCCTGGGCTTTCACTCCTAAAGAGAAAGAGGTGTCTTATTTAGGTGATAGTGATAGGACAACCTCTTGTTACACCAATTTATTGTTCACTTTCCTTTTTCTTTTGGGAAAGTAAAAATTGTGCGATAACAGGATCAATTGATGGTTGACATTGCTTCAAGAATATGACTTCAAGTTTTTTTGGAAAATAGGGAAAAGTCCATGTTGAACCCAATCATTTGTCTTAGTTGGACAATGGGTAAGTTGAAGGGGAAGGGAAAGGGGAAGGAAATTTTCTCAATGACATCCTGATTAAAGTGCAAGCTACATAGGGCATATAGAATATGTCCATTACTCCCTGTAGCATTGAAAGTCACCTAAAAGGATGAGCACAACACAAAGGTGAAGACTAGTTCAAAAAGTACTCTAATTTAAGATCCTAGCAGGAACAGATCAATCTATACAAAGTCAGAATGAACAACATATTGAGAAGGTGCATGAAACCATAAAAAATAAAAAAATAAAAAAAAAATAAAACAATTAATCAAAAAATCCCACAATGGTATCACTAGAGGTCATTTTTCCCTGACAAGGACATCTCAAAAAATCCTTTGTTCAAGATTGTGGTGGCCTACAATTTTCAAGGATTATTTCAAATTGATTAAGAAATGGAAATAGTGCCAAAAAGCAGGCAACAAACCACAAATCAAGGGTTTCAATAATCTCAACCCAATTCCTCCAATGCAACTTTTTGAGCATCGAGGAATAGAATTTATCAAACCATTCATACCAACTAAAAGAAAGAATGCTAATATATTGTCAAGGGAACATATTATTTCACAAAGTGAGCAAAGGCCAAGACAGGCATGCAATGGTGACACAAGCAATTGTTAAATTCTCGTTTGAATACATGATCTACATGTTTGGATGTCCTATACAAATAACTTCCAATCAAGGCAGACATTTTACTAGGAAAACTATTAAGATTTTAATAGAAAATTTCAATGTCATGAACCATAAGAGTAGTCCATAACACCCCAAAGAAAATCGCTCTAGAAAAAAAGCACAAATAAGATTATAGTTTCTATACTCATATATTTTTGTGACTTAAAAAGATCACACTAGGCCAACCAAGTGCACATTTATCTATGGACATACTAGAGAGTGTGGAAGAAAAGGTTCAATAAATACCCTTCTAATTGACTTTCGACAAAGAAGCAATAATATCGATAGAGTATCAAATATTGTTTCTACGAATTGCGGTCGTCGAGAGTTTACAAACAGAGTAGTATGTTAAGGACCAATTAGATGAGCTAGAGAATTTGCATAAGGATTGACTATGGGCTACCTTCCAACAAGAAATGTCCAAGTGTATAATGAAGTGGTATCATTTCATTTCAATTCAATGAGGAAGCAAGAATTTGTAGAAGGGAAGCTAGTCCTCTTATTCTAACAATCCAAAAAAGGATAAAGTTGAAGAATTAGGCTTATGAATAGATAGGACCATACAAGATAAATAAACTATATGATAATGGTTCAACCAAGTTAAAGACATTGGAAAGGTTACCATACATCAATTGAGTAAACATGTCTCAGTTGAAGAGTTTCTTTGACTAGCTATAAAATACTCAATGTTGATGCCTCAATAACTCCATAGATAGCAAAGGTACCAAATCGATGCAATAGGGGGAAAGAAATAAAGAGTCGATGAACACAATGTGACCCAATGAAGCACAATAAGGTTCGAATGGAGACTATCATGATTGGAAAAATAGTAAATTTAGGTATCGATAATGTGATTAAGTGATTACAAGTATAGCAAGCCCATACGGGGTAGATGGGAAAGACCCATCCAAAAACCCACATGATATAATATCGATATTATCTTATTCATCAGAGTCTACAAGCAGGAGGAGTCACCAAAGAATCAATACATTAACTACAGTAAAGGTGTACTCTCGACTGAGGTGACCCTAATACAAAACAATCATGGGGCATCCAGCATTAAAGGACTATAATGAAAAAAGGCTTGAAGGAATCCATCAAAGGGAGGACACATAGAAATTGTGATTAAATAATCGATGGAAGTTGATGCAATAGGAAGGCACGAACACAAGAATTCCCTAGACAAGGGCGCCATTATCTAAAGAAATTTTAGTTTAAGGCATAACCATCAACCCAATGGAAGTTCCTCCAACACATGCACAAATTAATCATAAGTGTTAGTGGTGCCCACCATTAGTAATTGGCTTGGAAGATGCCAGTAAAAACACAAATGGGACACAAATGGGACACAAATGGGACACAAATGGGATGCTCCTTGGTTAAAAATTGTCACCCTTAGTGTGGGACCGTCACTGATAAATAAAGTTTGGAAAAATCCATTGGAAAAGTGAAAAAGTTTAGACACTAATGCAAAGCGATATTACATATACATAATGAATAAAGATGTCAAATAGTTGTCAATGGGCCATATTCAAGAACTCAAGTAGGTATGCTATCAATGTGTTTAGAGGCACTCGGGGCGCTGAGAAAACTCAAACAAGGCAACCCAACATGAAAACATACATAAGAACAAGGTAACCCAATTCAGATAGGACAAATAAAAAGCAATTAGGTCAAGGAACAGCCATGGCACTCGACACTCAATTAAAGAGATGACACCATTCTGCAAGACAAAGCGAGTAAGAGTTGTACTCGATAAAATAATAGGATTGGATAATAAAGGTCTCTATAGAGTAATTGTGAAAGCAATTCAATAACACATTAATTGCCCATCCAACAACCACCACAAAACATATTTAGTGTGGAAATATTGCAAAAAGGGGGTGACACACACACACACACAATTGCACATAGAGTTGTTGACAAAGCTCAAGAAACCATATAAAAGGTGATAGAAGGTTTTCTTCAACAAACCATCTAGAGCTTTGTCAACAAGGGGAACATGGTGTGCAACATAGTTCAAATCAAACAAAGGGAGTGTGAAAAACAAAATCCATAGGAATTTTCAATACAAATAATGATCTCAATGATAAGAAGTGGTATCAAGCCATAATCAAGAAGAAAATATTAGGGCAAGCAAATAAACCCATATTGTTTGGAATTTAACGAGTGGGTTGCATTCCAAAAGTAGTCATCATTCCAAATATGAACGACATAGCTATAAGATTGTATGATTCAAATAAACAAATGATACACAACACAAAGGGAATAATTTTAATCCCCATCAACATTGAAACCCAAAGAGAGATATGACCAAAACAATAATAGGGCACAAATAAAGGAGAACCCAACATTATTGTTGTTTTTCCATGACATATGGGCAATCACAATGGATATTAAGGATGTTTATGGAGTCAAACACCTGAAGGTGGGGATATGTCATGCACTAGGGAAAATGATGAGTAGAATCTTCAGAAAAACAGAAGCAACATCATGGCCAAAGGAGTGGGTGTGCCTATTTGTTAGGGTACTCTAATTTGATGTCAAGATAGGCTAGGCGACAATCATCCAACAATAACTACACTTATAGCTTTGCTAATTACAACATGATTTTCATAGCCATTCTTCCCATACAATTGTGTATTTTGGTTGATAGCAACATTCCTAGCCTCAATAAACATAGAAAAGAACTTGAAAAATGAGTTTCTATAAATCCCTTACTTGTACACAAAAGTGTAGGCAAGGGAAATCCAACATAATAATCAAATGATTGAAGACGAGAGAATGGGTTCGTTCCAAAAAATGTGCCAACAAAAGGAGGAATATGTGGAAAGGTTTTAAACTCATGCTCAATTAGTTGTGGAAGAAGTTAGAGATTGGTTCAAGATGTTGGACTATTGTTGGATCTGAGTTTGGGGTTTTCTCGACCACAAAATGTCACTCCCAAAAATTTTCTAGAGTAAAGTTGTTATTCGAGAGGTGTATCAACAGGTGTACATTACCAACCAACACTTCACCAAGATCAAGAAAGAAATACATCATCAACCATTGTAGAAATGGGTAAGGGAGTACTTCTCGACCTATAATTGAGGAAAAGGTCGATTAAACCTATTCACAAGATCTGAACTTCATCATTTTAAAGATAGAGCACTATAACCCCCTGAACAAACTAACCAAGGTCTATGTGCCCAAGGGGTTTGGGTGGTATCTATACTCTTTACATGAAGGAGAGTTTCAAAGGAAGCATTAAGATAGCGATGACTAAATAATCATCATCCCAGACAAGTCTAAGACAAGATCAACTAGCAGACTGATAAGTATGGAGGTATAAAAATGTGAGGAGTATAGCTCAACTATATCCAATGGGAAAAACAACTAGACAAGACAACCATGAACCCAATAGATTATAAGTGGGTTAGCATAAGACAACCATGATGTTATGAACCAAACATCAATATAGCATAGAAAAACCTCAGGAAAAGTACTCAACACCTTGAAAAAGAGATAATTTCAGATAATAAGCCTCTTCGAGGGGGCAACCTCCTTTTACCCCACTTAAATGTTCAAGTACAAGATGATTCAAAATGAAAATGTCTCCTTGGTATATATAGGAGAC
>JASDQU010882341.1:22374-39145 GCA_032191745.1 Picea mariana | reverse complement strand
CTCACTGTGAGGTAGAAATTAAATGTAGACCAAGTGCCTTCTTCATTGGGCTGCCTTCAAATGTGTGTGGGCATCCTGTTTCATCTTGGAGACTGAATCGTCAAATCTTAAAACCAGCTTTTGCAAACTGCATTCCATTGGATGCTGAAAAATTACCACTAGGATCTAACTGTACATACTACTGGAAAATGATGCTTGATCAACAAGATTATTCGCACACTCCTACCTACCCTAACTGCTGAAAAGGATCGTCAATAAAGTGAAATCATAATCCCAATGTAGCCATGACAACATTCTATCCATCGTTCATTTCTTTTGTACTTGCCTGTTAAAAAATTCTTCTGCTAATGATTCATTCAAAATTTTATCTATAAGTCCAATTCTAAAAAAATTTGAAGGGCCTGGATTGTTCACTTCCTCCAGCAGGATCGCAAATGGGTCCTCTAAGATATGCATAAAAAAATCATCACATTTCACTCCTTCCCCTGCATTTATGTTTTCAAGTGATTCAACTTGTTGACTTCTATAAAAAAACTGACAAAATTTTTGAGAAGTTTGGTAGTAAATATTCCTTGACTCATAAGGTAACCATGGCCAGAGAAACTCATTTGATGTAAAAGGACTCACATTTGATACAAACATTGATTTGTTGCAGTCCTCTATTATTGGTGAATTTTGATTATAAACCTTCTCCACATAATGTGTCTTGGGATCATGAATCATATGAAAAAATGTTTCCTTTTCAGGAGTCAAGACATAAGAGTAAGCTTCTTTCACAAGTGTTCCCTCGCTTCTTGGAGTCTCCATAGGTGAGGTTTCAAAATCTCCACCCATGCCTAGGCTTTTCAGAAATAGGATCACTACGTCATTTTCAAGGGAAGAAAGGCAACCTTGAAATAATTTGTCTTGTTGGGAATGTTATTGAACATCTACATTAGTTTTAGGAGAAGAAAAATGACCTTCAACAACAATTTCTTGATCAACTAATTCTTTAATCTGATGGTTAAGCACAGGTTGTCACTCCAAATTTTCCAAGTAATGATTTTTCAATGCATGTTAGTGTAGTTGGTGTTATTCAAAGATAACAACCTTTTCATGTAATATAGTACTACTGTTAATACAGTCAGAACTCCCTGTTTTCTCTGAAGTCTCATGATTCTCTTTTAACCATTCAAAGGGAGAAAAACATAAGGGGAGATAATTTTTATTTGTAAGTCCATTGCTTTCTTCACTTTCAACTTCATGCTCAGATACTTTCTGATTTGAAACACTATTTCGTTTCAACAGTTTGAATGATGGAAAACACAATGGCAAGGTACTGTTACCTGATTCAAAATCTTCTTCATTTTTTTCAGTGTCGTCATAGGTACATTTCTCCATCTCTTTGGATTGTTGGACATGGTCATTTTCAGCTTTGTCATTGATTAATGATTGCACCTCTGAATTGACAAGGCCTTCTACAAAGCATGGAACATGGTCATCAAGCACCTGAGAAAAGTGCTCCAATATCTTGTTAATTTGTTTCGTTGGTTTGGTGTGACTTTGCATCAACATAGATTCACTTGCTTCAACAATGATTTTATAATTCTCTCTCAAAAATTTGAATGCAGCAAAGCACACGGGTAGAGAATTTTCTTCAGCTGATCTAATACTTTGCTCCTTGTAACTGTGATACATAGGTTAATTTATCTCACTGTACTGCTGAAAAAGAAATTCTTGATCATCACAATCATGTTCGTGTTTGTCATATACAGGCAAATCAAATGTCTGTGCGATGTCATCTAATAAGAACAAACTAGGAACATCAACATGTTCTTCAACAAAATGATTTGTAAAGTCATCCTCTTGACCATCTATAAACGAATACATAAAACGATCATCCTTTTGCTTATCATGAGACGGATTAGCACCCCCTCTTTCAACAGGTGGAATATAAAAAATTTCATAATAATTGGCGTTGGAAATTGCAAGAGGACCTATGCTATTTTCAAATCTATGCTCAGGATCCCAATCTACCTCTTTCCTCTCATATTCCCTTTCACATTCTTGGGCATTTGGTCCTTTATTTTGAATCTGTTCACATGCTTGGATGTTGTGTTGAATGTCCTATAGCATCATAGAAAATATGTTGTAAGGACTTGGATTTTCTTTCAATAAGAAGGAGAGACGAATCTGGATGGAGAGTAGTTGCATAATGGAGCATAGAAGCAACTTCAGTGGGTCAAATTTCTTTGTGGTAAATTTTGATAGATACTAGAAAACCTTCTACTGAATACAGAAATAATTTCATTTTCCTACTTTTCCAAAGCATAGAACTCTCTAAGATGTAGGTCTAAAGACTTCTTATTGCCCAAAAAATTAAAAAAAACATCCTTCAATTCCTCCCATGAGATAATTTTCTCTGGCATTAAATGTTTAAACCAGTCTTTGGTGTCTCCTTTCAAAGATTGATAGAAGGCCCTCATACATACATCATCATGTTCAATCTCAAACAAATCTATAACATTCTCAAACCCTTGAATGTGTTTTTCAGCTGGGATGCTATCAGGTTCCCCATCAAACATAGGTAGGTACTCATAGTGTCTTGGAGGAAAATTATGAAGGATGTGGGGTAAATTTAAGGGTTTGTATCTATCCTGAGTCTTGGAGGGTGTTGGATAAAGTGTAGGAGATGAAATATCAACCTTGGTTTCATGAGGCTCATCAACTTGGTTATGGTCATCATGTAGCCCAAATGAAATTTGTTTATCAAAATGAGTGATAAATTGAGGAGACGTTCGTGTAATTTTAAGAGGGGGATATATATTTTCTGGATTGTCATGGTCATTATTTGTATGAAGTAAGAAAAGAAGAACTTGCCTGACATTTTCGAGAAAGGACCAGAGACATCTTATAACAAATAGCAAAATGATCTGAAAAAAATCCCATTTTGAGCATTTGTTTTCTTTCATAATGCCTTCTCATACCTCAACTAAGGGGCATCGTCTTTCAGCGAATCCTCTGAAATGCATCCTGTATTCTAAATTTGAGTGAAGACACCAATGACGTCTTGGGATCTAGATTCCGCATTACGAGTGCAGTCGCCATTGATGTTTTGGAAGTTGGATTCTTCATTGAGAGTGGAGTCGCCAGTGAAAATTGAAATTTTCTGGATTCTTCTACCAATGGAATCGCCTTCAAACTAATTTTTTGATGTGTGGAGTCGCCAGAGAAGGAATAAAACCAATATGTGCCTCAATGTCTGCTTCTCTCATACTTTAGGACTCAACCATGTCATTCTTCCCAGGGAAATGTTTTCAATTTTTTCCCTGACAATGGTGCCAAAATGTTAGCACTCTGTAAATTTTGTCCGACTGAATACACAAAGGACAGAGGTAACTATTTCAACTAGCTTTAGAGTTGAGGTACTAGCTTGATCAACTTAGAGAGGGCTCTCTTGTGTCACTTGATATATCTGTGGCAAATCGGTGGCTAGATTTGATTTGTTTTGGGGGGTTTTTATAAAGTTGTTGGCCAAGAAGAGGAGGGACATTTAGGGCTATGGAGTCAAATTTTGAAATTGAATGAAAACATTGACTGGTCTGTAGAACTCTCCAGAGGATAAAGGCTAAATGAGGCAATGAATTTGAGTTATAACTTGAATTTAATTAGAGTGGTAAGAGGAAAGAGAAACAAATAACTACATCAGAGAATTACAAGAATGGAGTCTGAATTTGCTAAGAAGAAACATATACACAGTTTAAATTGCTTAAACCAAGAGCATGAAATGATGAATTCTGGGCCTCTAACTCTCCAATTTAAACAGAAGACAGTGTAAATGGAATTAAAGAAACACGGGAAATACATAAAATGAGGGAAGACAAAAATCATATCACCACCATTAAAATATTTTCATATAGACTTCAAAGCTACTACATATGTATTCAATTCAACCTCAGAAAATTACCAAAGTCTTCCTGCACAGAGGGCATGCTCCTCTTTTTTCCACACTTTTCATATTCTCGACATAACACATATATAGGGGAATTACGTATGGAATTCAAAATGTTTAGACTTCCCCATAATTCTAAAAATAGAGATAAGTTACAAAAAAGGAGTGATTTATAATAATAGTTATCTTATTTTAAAGGGACCGTTAAGAATAGGTCTGCCATATCTGGGGCCCCTTTTTCCAACCGCCATCTATCCAAAAATTGCTGGAATGTACTTAATCCTACCTGAGAATTCATTTCAGCTTGGTGATTTCCTCTTTCAGAGTGTTCAACCAAGCGAGTTTATTTTCTCCGACGCTTTCCAACGTCTTAGCTCTAATTTTTGTTCTCTGTCATTTTCTCTGCTTCTTCTTCACTGTCTGCTTGTAGGTTTTTTCTGCATGTTCATTGATGACTATGTCCCTAATAACAGGTTTTAATATGACCCCTGACTCTAATTGAGTTGCGGTCTCTATATGAAATTTGGTTGCTAATATCTGCGCAACCCACCTTTCTTTCTCACTTATTGGTAATCTTAACACATTAGTTGAGAACCCCGTTGTACTTAACATTGTTCGATTGACATTACCCATCTCTTCCGACCTTGCAGAGGCCACGATATTGTCTCCCTTAATTCTACATAACTCAAAAAATCGATCCAGCTCGAGATTACTCCACTTATGCATGGGATGACGATTTCCTGGAGTAGGATAAAGCTACCAATATCTGAAGATCGGTAGTCCTTGAATCCTAATCATAAATTACTCACATGGTACGTTGGTTTGACACGCTTCATCAATCTACTTCGAAATGAAATTTTGAGTTAGTTATATGAGGATGTTCACTTGACATGTTGAACGGGAAGTACCTGGACCAACGACATGAGGTGATTTGACTAACTGTCACCTCTCCCCACAAGTTGTTGATTTGACACATTAAACCATTTGACATCGGGGCTATTGAGAAAATGGTTTCAGAAAAACTTGTTTTCACCCCGATGCACTTCTAAGGGCACCACACGTCCATTATTAAAACCACAATGTTTTTCCCTGGTCCGACCTCGCATAATTAAGTTTCGCGCTAGTTCACCTCCCGATATGGACCTCAACCATCGATCTGGGTTGCTTCAAGATCAACGGTCCGTAAGACTCCTTTCTTCGCTTTTCCACCATATTTGTCATTATTACCGCCACATACGACCCAAATCTCCAAATAACGCCATGTATCTACATTGATTTAGTCATCTACTAAATTTAAAATCAGATTTGAAGCATGATCGTCATGGCGATAACACACCAAAGAGGGAGATAAATTTCTCCATTGATTTAGAACCATGAGTTTCCCTAGTATCAAAGACTTCTTACATAATGAGTACACTTGAGTTAAAAGAACTACAAATGTAGTTGGAAGAGTTGTTGAAGAAATGGTACATATGTCCAAGTGTTTCACCTTGGGGAGCACCAATACTCTTTGTCAAAAAGAAGGATGGGGCATTGAGGTTGTGTATAGACTTTAGATAGATGAATAAATCCCTAGTGAAGAAAAAATACCCTCTACCCAAAATTGATGACCTCTTTGATCAACTGAGAGGAGAAAAAATATTTTCAAAGATAGACTTGAGATCTAGATACCATCATGTAAGAATCAAGGAAGAAGACATCAATAAGACATCCTTCAAAACCAGGTATGGACATTATGAGTTTGTAGTGGTGCCATTTGGACTGAGCAATGTATCAACTGCCTTTATGTGCTTAATGAATGGCATATTCATAAATTATTTGGTAAGTTTGTCATTGTGTTCTTGGATGACATACTTATTTATTCTAAGTCTAAGGAAGAGCATGAATCTCACTTGAGGTTGGTGTTGCAAGTGTTGAGGCAACATCAGCTTTGTGCCAAGCTTAGTAAGTGTTCTTTTTACCAAGAAAAAATCCATTATTTGGGGCATATTATTTCAGAACAAGGTATAGAAATAGATCCATAAAATATTGAAGCCATTAGAGGATGTCCAACACCCAGGAATGTTTCAGAAATAAGATCGTTTATGGGATTATTCGGATACTACAAGAGCCTTATAACAGGGTTCTCTAATATTTCTCATACCATCAATTCTTTTTAAAAGAAAGGAATTGAATTTGAATGGATAGTTGAGTGTGAAGAGAACTTTAATTTGTTGAAAGAATTTTTTTACTATTGAACCTATTTTAAATATTTGTGACCCAAATGAGAATTTTGTGGTATGTACATAGGCATGCAAGGAAGGACTTGGTGGAGTCTGCACTCAAAATGGACATGTCATTGGTTATGAATCCATAAAACTTAAATAACATGAGAGGAATTATTCGACACATGATTTGGATCTTGTTGTCATAGTTCATGCATTGAATATGCAGAGGAATTATCTCATGGGAAAAATATTTGAATTAAGGACATAACATAATGGTTTGAAATATCTTTTTAAACAACCAACTTTGAATACTAGGAAAAAAAGATGGATTGAATTTTTAAGTGAGTATGATTTTGACATCAAGCATATCAAGGGGAAATCAAATAAGTTGTTGATGCACTCAACATAAGAGTACACCTCATGCATGCTACAACTGTTAGTATGCATCAGTTAGATTTAAAGAGAAAATTTTTAGATGTTGTTGTTACATATCAATATTACCTACAGGTAAAAGAAAGTTTACAACAAGAAAATGTGCAACATAAAATTAAAGAGTATGAGATTAAGGAATATGGATTACTTATGCATAAGAATAGAATTTATGTTCCTAGTTCCAGACAACTTAGGAATTTGGTGTTAAAAGAAATGCATAATGTTCCATATGTCAGACATCTCGGTTACCAGAAAATAATTGCAACAGTAAGAAGACGATTCTTTTGGCCTGGAATGAAGAAGGATGTTGTTGATTACATTTCCATATGTATGGAATGTTATAGAGTAAAATATGACCATAGACACCCAACGGGTTTGCTTTAACCATTACGAATTCTAGAGCGGAAATGGGAAGTGGTAACTATTGATTTTATAACTAAATTGCCCAAGACAACAAGGAAACATGATTCCATAATGGGTAGTTCTGGATAAATTGAAAAATGATGCTCATTTTGTTCCTATTAAGATGACTTATAGAACAACTAATATTGCAAAAATTTACATGAGGGATATTTCTAGGTTACATGGAATACCTAAGGCAATTGTTTTAGATAGAGACACAAAGTTTACTTCAAATTTTTGGATGGTTTTATTTAAAGTAATTCGTACAAATATGAATTTTAGCACAACATACCATCCACAGTCAGATGGGAAGACAAAGAGATTCAACCAAGTGATTGGAAACACACTAAGAATGTATGTGATGAATAAACCATCTAGGTGGGAAGATTAATTGCATTTGATTGAATTTTCCTATAATAATGGGTATCAAGCTTCATTGAATATGATCCCATTTGAAGCTTTGTATGGTAGAAAATGAAATACTCCAGTGAGTTAGGACAACCGAATAGACAGAGTGGTACTTGGGCTAGAATTTCCCAAGGATATGGAAGACTAGATGGTTAGAATTAAGCAGAATTTAAAGGCAATGCAAGATAGACAAAAATTTTATGTAGATAAGAACATGACAGCTAGAGAATTTAAAGTGGGAGAGCATGTTATTTTAAAAGTGAAGCCCAAGAAGAGATCATTAAATTGGGAAGTTGTACAAAGCTAGAAGCCATATTCTGTGGTCCATTTGAGATCTTGGACATAATAGGGCCAGTTGCATACATGCTTGCATTGCCTACTTCCATGAATGTGCATAATGTATTTCATGTCTCTTTTCTGAAAAAGTATATACATGATCCTAACCATGTTATTGATTGGAATTTAATTCAGGTAGAGCCATAGGGAGACTTTCAGGTCCAACCAATGCGCATATTGGACATAAAATTCAAAATTCTATAAAATCGAGTTATAGAGATGGTAAAATTCCAGTGGACCTACTATGGTCCTGAATATCCTACTTGGGAGCATGAACATGCCATGCGGGTAGAGTACCCACAACGTTTTGAATAAATTCTGAAATTTTGATTTATGTTTTGTATATGCACTGAGGACAGTGCCAAAATAAGGGGGATGCAATGTAATACCTTGTTTTGGATTCCCCATATTAAATAATGTATTTTGTTTATTTGATGAAAGGTCAGAGTGCCCAAAAAATTATAAGAGGGAAAAGTTCCTAGAAAATGTAATGTTGTGATCATTATTAATAATAAAATACATCATTGGTTGCTAGAAGGATAAGAACAAGATTTATAGGGGGCTATGATTCCACATGAAAGGGGGCTTAAGGGGCTAAGTCATTTTATCATATTTTGTTTACCCATAATTGTTTTAATGGAGAGAAGTAGTTACATGTGCATCCTGAGGAAGGGCCATGTGGTTCTTGATTGTCAAGTAAATATATAAATCCATATTTGGCTATTTGGGGGTTCAATTCATTCATTTTTCATTGTTCACACTCTTCATTGTTTTCTCTCCATTCACACTTTCACTCATTTCATTATTTCTCATTTCATCCTTGATCCTGGTGGGGAAAAGGAAAAACGAATTGTTGGGAGAGAAGCCATGGTTGGCTCATTGTAGTGGTTGTTGGTGTATTTCAGCCATGAATTAATGCCTACATGCCTGAGATGTGTTGGCATGTAATAAATTTTATTCACAGTTTGATTCTCGAGAATCCCAACATGGATATTCTCCACCAAATGCACTAGAGCTCTGGAAGGAGGTGGAAATCCTAAGGCACTATGTGGTAGAGAATGGGGTCTATTCTCTTAGGTTGTGCAGGTTGGAGAGAAGAGAGTTAGTGTACTTTGGATTTCTATGTGTTGAGGAACCTGTGAGAGATTGAGTGCTTACTATTTTGGGAAGTTGAGTGACACCCTAGAACTGTCCTTGTGGATTCATAGCCCTAGTTCAAGGGTGACCTACTCTTGAGACATGGAGCAATAATGTCTATGGTTGGGTGGAACGTTCGTGGTATATAGCCAGTTGATGAATGTTTTTCATTAAGATAAGTTCTCTTTGTCACGTGTCTCTCTGCGTATACATTTATTTCCTTTGTGTATTAATTATTGTCTCTGAGATTCGTATGTTATAATATGCATGCTTGCTAGTTATTGATGTGCAAGGAACTATATCCATTTCTTTTAGGATGTAGCATGGATATTTATTATTGCATGTGTTGTTATCATGTTTATTTCATGATTCTATGTTAATTAAATAGTATAAAAATTCAAAATCAGTTTAGAAGTGAGTTTTTGGAGTAGTGTGCCCGACCTTTAGGTGGTTGGGTACGTTACATGTTGATGAAATATATTCTACTTGTGTTGTTGATAACAAAATTGTGGATTCTTCTTTGAACACTATGAGATAACACCATACCCAAGTTTAAAAGCATATCCTGAAGCACTTTTGTGGTCATCAATGGGCCTTTCCCAATCATTATCCATGTATCTAACCAAACCAGAACCATTAGATGAACTATACAAAATACCAAAATTTGTGTACCATTCATATACCTCAGTATTATTTTCATTGCAGGGAACTTGGATATTGTATAAACCTTGAAAATAAACTCACAACATACATTATATAAGTTCTATTTGCAATGAGACATGTAATATTTCCCACTATCCTCCTATAAATTATAGGATCAACTTTGTCGTTGTTGATACTTAGAACACATCAGCAAAAGACTTCATCTTCCCTTGAAATCCGACCTTCTTTACTTCAAATTTCCTCTGAAATTAGACTTGTGTGTCAAATGAATGTATAATGATATGTATTTATACCATTTATGTTACTTCATTTTAACATTAGGGCCGACCTGACACTTTCTTATTTTTTAATTCTTTTCTTTAATTATCTTCAAGGTTGACATGTACTTCCTTCTTCAATTCAGTTTGTCATCTTCAAAAATTCATTTCTCCTCAAACATGAGGATCCACGTAACGTGCCACCTACCACTAGAAACAACATGATGTATATTATCCATCCATGGGTGTTGTGTTTGCATGTGCATTGTCCTTCATGTCCAAATACCTTCATCAATCTTGCGGTTGAAAACCAATGACTAGGGTTGACATCAATGACAAAAACCAATTTTCAACAATCTCCCCCTTTGCCATTGATGGCAACACTCATTCTCCCCCTATCCTAATGATCCCAATTTCCCTCCCCCTTTGACATCAATGGAAAAGGGAAGGGCTTCTCCCCTTGAGTTTAATGACAAAAGGTAACTCTCTTCTTTGGGGTTTCTCCCCCTAAACATGTGGCACTCAATAATACTTCATCTTTATTTTTGGTCTTTGGAAATTTTTCTTCCTTGGAATCCTTTTGTGTGGCTTCTATCTTCTCTCTCTTCTTCATGTCTGGGATGTATATGTTGTTCGGTCTTCTTGTTGCAATTGCAATCAATATTCCTGAGTTATTTGCTCTGATTTTACATTTTCGGGAGTCAAACGTAAAAGTGTATCCTTGGTCACATATTTTGCTGACAATGAGGATATCATGCTTCAGATCTTCAACCAATAGGACTTTTCCTATTTTTACATTTTCACTTCCAAGCTTTAGAGTTCATTTTTCAAGTATTTTGGTAGATGAGTCATCTCCAAATGCAACATTTCCACCCTTTTTCTTCAAGCTGACAAATTTGCTTTGATCTATGCTCATATGAGATGAGCACCCACTGTCTATGAACCAATCATCTTATTCTTTGCATTCTTTAGCGACCAATGCTATTTGACAATTTTCATTGTGTAGAATTTCTTTCCTTTTCCATGTTGTAGTTAGTATACAGAAATTTGGCATACAATTATCTTCCTTCATCTCTTTGCAATCTCGTGCTTTGTGACCAAGATTATTGCACTTGTAACATACAATATTTTGATCCATTAATGGGTCAAATGAATTATAATTTATGTTGAAAGGTCTACGAACATTTCCATATCTACTATTTTCACTAGTCCTGTAGCTTGCATAGCTATTTCTTTCATTGATTCTACAATTGATTTCCTTGTGTCCAAAATTTACACAAGTATAACAGTGTCCAAGAAATAAATTTTGATACCTGGGAGTAAGTGATCTTATTTTTGGTGTGGTTCATTTGGGTTCATGATCTATTCTTCTGTATTTTCCTTCATAATGATTGCTTTCATACCTAATGGGAGAGGATCTTCTTGATGTCTCATTCCTTCTGAATTATAGTCTTCTATCTTGTTGTTCAACTTGTTCTGGAGTGTTGGTTTCATCATTTTCATCTTCCTTCTCTTGTTTTGTTGTATTCAAACTGTCATTGTATCCTAGTCCTGTCTTGTCATTTGGAGATCTTTGACGGCTAAGGATCTCATCTAATTTTTCAGTGTTTTTTTCGAACTTCTTCAACTTTTCTATTGTCAATAGTAGCTCCCCTTTTGTGTGATCCAATTCTGCTTTCAATTTCTCATAATCTTCTAATTGTTCCTCCAAGCTATAAATGGTCTTTTTAAGCTTGTAATTCTCTTCTTCACAACTACTCAATTCACCTTTTAGTATTATGTTTATGTTTCTAAGCTTTCTATATTCAGTTTCAACATGCTTCAAATTTTCAAGATTCTCATCTTCTTGTTCACTCTCTGCATTGTCTTTGTATCCCCAAAAGAAATCAAGGTTGGTTTCTTCATCTGAATCTTCTTCAAAAATGGTTTCTTCTTCTTTAGAATTCTCGTGATCATCATCCTGGGTTTCTTGGGTTATGAAGATGACTTCTTCTCCATCATTATCTTCTTCATCACTCTCATCTAAGGAGATGTCATCATCCTTGGAGTAGAAGCTCTTTTTTATTTTGAGACTTCTCCTTTTATAGTAGCAGTTTTCAACAATATGTCATATTCTACCACATTTAAAGCATTTGAGAGAAGACTTACCTTTGTATCTTCCACTTCCCTTCTGGAACCTTGTTACGGAATTTTCTATTTCTTCATCAAGGTCGTTATCCTTATTTTCTATCTTCTTTATGGATTTAAAGGCTGCTTCATTGTTTGGATGGTCACTTTCTGTACTTGTTCTCATTTCATATTCTATAAGAGACCCATGTAATTCATCCATTTTCATTTTGGTCAAGTCCCTAGTTTCTTCAATGGCAGAGACCTTAGGATAATACTTCAAGAGAAGTGATATCAACACTTTTTGTACAACCAAGGATTCATCTAGCTCTTCACCTAATCCTCTGATAGAATTAACAACTTCATCAACTCTAAGAAAATAGGTTGCAATATATTCCTTTTCATTCATCTTCAAATTTTCAAATTTTGCTCTATGTTGTTGAAGCTTGACTTGTTTTACTTTTGGATCACCTTCGTAGATACTCTTGAGTTTGTCCCATACCTCTTTAGCAGTGTTGTAGCCCATCACTTTGCTAGAAATGGTTGGTGTTAATGGTCCTATAATAACATGTCTGGCTTTTGAATTACAACTCATAAGTTTCTTCTCATTTGGATCGGTTGGAGCATTATTTGGGATTACATAGCCATTTACAACTGAGTACCAAATGTCTACTCCCAAAGATGTTAGGTAAGTTTTCACTCTATCACTCAAGTATGGATAATTTCTACCGTCAAATCTTTGAATCCCATTTGAAATGTACTCATGGTCATCCATCTCTGCTCAAGATTTTCCTTCCAATGGTTAAACTGTTTTGAAGGCAACCTGCTTTGATACCAATTGTTGATACTTAGAATACATCACCAAAAGACTTCATCCTCCCTTGAAATCTGGCCTTCTTTACTTCAGATTTCCTCTGAAATTAGACTTGCGTATCAAATGAATGTATAATGATATGTATTTATACCATTTATGTCAATTCATTTTAACATTAGGGTCGACCTGACACTTTCTTATTGTTTAATTATTTTTTTTAATTATCTTCAGGGATGACATGTACTTCCTTCTTCAATTCACTTTGTCATCTTCAAAAATTCATTTCTCCTCAACCATGAGGATCCATGTGATGTGCCACCTACCATCGGAAACAACATGATGTATACTATCCATCCATGGGTGTTGTGTTTGCATGTGCACTATTCTTCATGTCCAAATACCTTCATCAATCTTGTGGTCAAAAACCAATGAATAAGGTTGACATCAATGGAAACAACCAATCTTTCAACAGTTGTTGCTATCATCCTTAACAAATTTCTCACTCAAAATCATAGGTGTGTTAACTTCCTTACAATTTTCCATTTTAAATGTATCAATTAATTTTCAACGAATTTTATATTAAATACTAATTTTCAATTGTTTTATTGTAGAAAAGAAAACAAAATGGAACCCAATCAACACATAAGACACTTAGACAAGGAAGAAAAGAGTTGATTGCAAATTTTGTGAGTACTTAAGTTTTCGATGTTACTTAAGTTTTCATATTCATTGTGATATTTATATTTAAATAATTAATTTACACTCATCCATGGATGTATTCTAATAGGTGCGAACATACAAAGAAGAGCCAACCAAATAATTGATCAACATTGGGTTCACTGAGGGATGTCAGTATATTTTAAGTATCAAGGTTTAATTGAACAATTTGTGAGTAGCAATACTGTTTAATTTCCCTTGTTTTATAATTAATGGAACAACAAGAAACCTTTATATTAAATATATTGACTATCATTTTTCATAGTGTATTAAACATTCCAAAAACAAAGTATGGAGAGGAGCCAACAACAAAAAAATTCATGAGGCAAGGCTTCGAAACAATGTGTATGGTTTATGAATCACTCATTGCTATGGCACATTTTTTCATTTACACAATCATGTTTATTGTACTATATTGTAAATGTAGATTTATTTATTACACTTTATATCTATGTTTTTAAATGGAACATGAAAAGTTGGAACATCAAACACAAGTTGAGGAAAAAAACATCCATTTCAATAACCAAAGTACGATATCTCCTACAACTGATCAAGCAATGAAGGATGCACACAGATCGAGAAATGACACCAGTTCAAGTGATGAATGAAAATCAATATAATTGAATGTATCTACAAGTTGTACGTTTTGGATTATCAGTCTATAAAAATATTCTTAATGTAGTGGACATAATGTACCAATTGCATGAGGACATGTTACCAATAAATGTAACAATGACATATAATTTGGTTCCATTTTGATTATTGTGGACCTTTACGTTGTCACATTTTGTATGATCATGGGTCTCTTATTCATATATAATAAAATGGGTTTGTTATTTTATGTCATTGTTAAACGTTGTAAAATGTTGCATAGTTGATTAATTAATGAATGAATGATTTGCATTGTTGCAAATAACACTGTAATAAGTTGGATAAGGCATTAATGCAATCATTATATCAAAATGCATTAATGAAAAATATAAAAAACAATATTATTATAAAATAAATTGTAAAAAATAATTAATTAAAATATATACATATTGGTGCATTCTTATGAACTCGCAAAATGGTGCTTGAAATGATATAGAAATTAGTGTTTTTTAAGGGGTTATCAACACCTATGACTAATAATCATACTGAAGCACGATGCATATTAATGATACAAAAACACCAATGCATAAAATTTGTGATAATATATATTATTTTAAAATTTTATGGCCTGCATGTGATAAATATGCATCCATTTTTAAAATATAATAATAACATGGATCCTTTAAAAAAAAAAAATCCTTTGGTGTGTTTAATAAGATAAACACACTAGTGCTTTATATGTAATGCAAGCACTCGAACATATGAATTATACAAGTACCAGGATGAACACAAAATACAAGCACACCGGTGCCACATACAAAAAAATGGGAATCCAGGGCATAATAACCATAACCACCTCGGTGCATTTGCGTCATAGGAGAACTAACACTTTTTGGTCTTATGTATGCATGAGGACATTTCATGTAATTGTGAACTCGTATGTATGCACCGAGAATTTATGTAATGGCACACTAGTTCATTTTTTGGTTTCATGTATGTTCTGGGGAATTTTATGTTAGGTCGTAGTGTGTTTTATGCTTAGGTACATAATAGAATTTTTATTTAATGACACACCAGTGTCTTTTAACAATAAAATCACCGAAAAAAATATCTTCTACAACCTCCGCCCATCCAATTTTTTTTAGTTATATGAAACATTCGCTAAAACCTCCGCGAAAATATCTGCAACCAATAGATGAGGTTGTTGCTGATTTTTTTTTGAAAATTTTTCCAAATTTTGTAACACTAAGGTGTTGTAGAGGATTGAAGGTATGGCTTACAAATTGGAGTTGCCTCCATCTTCATGTGTACATCCAATCTTCCATGTTTCTTGCTTAAAGAAGGTAATTGGTGAGAGAATTGTAGTCCAAACTATTTTACTAAATATTAATGAAGAAGAGAAAATCATATTACAACCAAAAACAATCCTTGAAACAAGGATTAAGAAACTATGAAATTGAGCAATTACTGAGCACCTTGTCAAATGGAAGAACCTACTAGTGGAAGAGGTGACATGGGAAGATGAGTTCTTCATGAAGAAACAATTGTGGTTAGTCAAGTGTTGAGGAAAACAAATGTTTGAAGGGGAGGGGCATGTTAATCCATTATTAGATTATACAACTTATAACCCTTTATCTCCCCACTATAGCCAACAAAATAAACTTTTCACTTATATCAAGTTTTTGTTTCTTCTCCTTGAGAACATGAGCGTAAGCAATGCAAACTAACACCTTAAGATAATACACCCTTTTTTTTCTTTACCTCTAAGCCTCTTGTGGTGTCATGCCCTTCACAGTCTTCATAAAACATCTATTCAACAAGTAAATTGAAGTAGCCACAACTTCTACCTAAAAAGAGTTTGGAAGGCCCTTGGCTTTAATCATATTCCAAGCCTTTTCAATTATTCTTGTATTTTTGCATTCCACCATCCCATTTTGTAAAGTGGTATAGCTTGTAGTTAATTTCCTCTTTATTCCATTCTCTTTGCAAAAATCTTGGAATTCATGGGAAATAAATTTTCCCCCTCTATTTCTATGCAACACCTTGAAAAAAACCATTATGTTTTTCTACAATAGCCTTAAACTTCTTCTCTTGAAATCATCAATAAAGGTAAGCAAATTGTGTTTCAAACCATTTGCATAATTATCTCGGAAACAAACTTCTTCTCAACTGGCTTTATGGGATCCAATATCTTGTTTCCAAGCTTCACTTGGGACTGCATTGATTCATTCAATTCAGAGAATATCTTCGTATTCCCTCTCATATGGTTTTTTGAGAATATCTTTTTATTTCCTATTATATGGTTGCATGGTTGTTACGACAATTATATAAAGTCCAAACATGTTTTTGGAGATTCTTCAGCCACATGGTGAAAAACATATAACTAGAGTTTTCATTTTGTTCATTTCAAATTTTTTATTAGTACAATGAAACTCATAGTCCATATTTTCTACAATAATAACATTGAATATGAGATTTATTAAAATATCGATTATCTACATTAGATTTTAAATTTGTTGTTGCTACTTCATCAACCTCGACTTTTTCTCTTCTTCCATCTCTATTGGATGAAGATTCTTCTTTAAAGGAAAACTATGTTCTTTGTATCATCAATGCTCTAATTCTTCCCCTTTTATCAAGAGATTTGAGACAAAGTAAGAATAATGCTATTGTTATTGTTGACCATGACTCTTTAATGTTTGAGGTTTTCACCTTCTAAAATTCATCTAATTGTTGGGAACAAACAAGCATCTTAAATAACTTTTGATGT
>JASDQU010882340.1:43850-61967 GCA_032191745.1 Picea mariana | reverse complement strand
GGAGGAAGACTTAGAAGAAATCACTAAGGAATGGTCAGCGGACCTCCTTATTCCAGCCAACCCTGCGGAGTTGTCCGATGTAGATAGCCTAGAAGTTGCAGAGGATACACCCGGACCAAGCAAGACGAAGAATCCTGAAGAGGTTCATGATGTAGACAACACATATGTGAGGACTGCATCCATTTCACCAGATGAAGGGGGTGATGGCCAAGAGATCGAAGGTGTAGAAATTGAACAACATAGAGGCGAAGTACCACCGCCTAGGGATGAAGAGGACTCATCGAAGAAAAGGAAGGTTTCACCTCTGAAATATTCCTCCTGGAAGAAACCTAGAACCCCTGTAACCAAGATGTAGACTACCCTAACATTGGAATATTTTAATTTCATCATCATAGCTGTGAATGATGCTTCACAAGAGGTATTAGAGAAGTAGGAGGTGAAGTAGGAGTAGATGTATAATCACATCAAGATTGAACTCCAAGGAGTGAAGCAAGCACTCCAGTCTAGCTGTGCAGTCTCCACTATGCCTCTGACAACAGGAACAGTAGAACCAGAAGAAGAGCTAGCCCAATTGTATGAGATCGCCAATAAAGTTGAAGCTCACCTTCGACGAGCTTAGGAAGAGACAACACAAGCCATCCAAGATTTGACATAGGTACAGGGAGTACCTGTCGAGCAGCGTTGTGCTACCGAATGAGAAAAAATTTCTCTTCAAGCACAGTGAGACAAAGAGAAAGAAGAGCTACAACAGAGCAAGGAGCAGTTGATCGTAGAGTAGCTAGAAGTAAAGGAACTGGTTAGTAGAGCACTTCGCTCTGTGACCATCATAGAAGTGAAAGTTGAAGAATGAATTCCGCAGCAGGTGGCACAACTCAAAGAAGTGATGCAACAGCTTCAACAATGCATTACATACTTGGAACTTCGTACTATTCCCCAGACCCCTCAAGAAATTAGAGACCTAAGAGAGGCAACTACTCACAGCACAGTTGGTAGAATGAAATCCCTTGCCTTGGTATGCAAGTAGCTGAGCTCTAGTAGCGCTTAGACATATGAAAACCTCACAGAGAATCCAGAGTTACAAGCATTGGAGTCACAACTCCAAGAAGCAAAGCAGTATGCAAATACATTCACTACTACATATGGGCGGATTATTCCACGAAAATTTTCCATGCTTCCACTAGTTTCATCTTTTTTTAAATAGGGTGGGATTTTCGTCTATATTTCCACGCAAGTTCATCGCAATATCCATGAAAATATTTTTTAAATCTAGTCGGGATTTTCGTCTCTATAGCAACGAACTTTTGTGGCAATATCGACGAAGATTTTTCCTATCTCATTGGTCGGTGTTAACGTCTAGTTGACTATTTGATCTGTATATACATGACTTTAAGAGACTTTTCAACACAATTGCTATAGTTGCGACACTGTTATTGGCTTTTGTTTGAGCTGTTTATTTTTTCCGTCACCCACCGGTTGAACAAATCCAGTTCTTGATCTACATAGCTCGGATTTTGAGCTTGCAAGGTTAGTATGTTATTTTTTATTGATGTACTCATTTAACTTGTAAATTTTTTGTTTAAATTTCCAAATTTCATTTAGCTTGTTTTTTCCTTGATAATATATTATAATATGTGTAGTACCATATTTCAGGTCTTTGGTTTTTGGATCTAGTTAGTATATTCTATGGAAAAGGGTATGTGGATTCCATAATATTCTAGGTTTATGGAACCCACATACCCTTTTCCCTTCAATTGTAGCTATAATCTCTCCCTCTTTTCATTGATAAATATATGGAATTACTCTTGAAACTCAACCCTGATCGGTGAAATGATAGTAATTGATTGTCATTTTCTTCTCTCTTTTATTTTTAAGACCTAACAAAAAAACACCAAGAAAGCTTGATTGAAGCTTTGATACCACTTGTTACATCCCTAGTACCCAAAAGGGATCACACTTGCATAAATTGAAAATAATATAATAGTGACAATAATGGTTGGGATACTTGCACACCTCATGGATGGCTAGCACTTACTAATTCAATTAAATGAAGGAAGAAATCTCCATGAATAAAATATTGAAGTTGATTGTTATATTGATAAATGATAAGTTATGGTATATATAAGATATGTAAGAAACTCATGTTTATAACAACAAGGTTAATAATTGCAATATATTGTAACATTTCCCTCTTCCGCATAAATTCTTTGCTATCCTCAACATATTGTAATAAATAATGGGTAGGTTGGCATTAGTGACAAGATAGTCTGTTGATATATATTACATAAAATTATTAATGTACGAGAGATCATCCGTTATTTAAGCATGCAAAACAAAACCCAAGACTAAATATTGTGGTTGACGTGATCGGGTCTGTACATTTTGTAAAACAAAGTACGAGAATTTTCATTATTTAAGCATGCAAAACAAAACCTGAGGCTAAACATTGTGGTTGATGTGATCGGGTGTGTACATATGGATGGTGGAGAAAGTGCAGTCATCAACTCATTAGGAGATGAAACAAAGTCTCAAAATCCAAAGTGTATTCTTACATTTACTACACATAGAATGCCGGTAACATCAATCATTATTTGTACTTTTAATTAATACGTGGCTATTTGTGGATTTTTTAAAAAACAAATAATTTAATTTTTTTAGTTTTGTGGTTAATTGTCACCTCCAACTAGGGGAAATTAGTCACTTCAGAGTCTTTGACCAATCAAAAAATAGAATTTTGAATATTTAAAAATAAAAAAAATATTTTTATTTATATTAAAATTCTCATTAATAAATATTTATTGAAAAACATTATAAAACATTGTTAAAATTTTTGTAAATTTACAAAAGTCAAAATGATTTTGAATTGCAATCGATTGCTATATTCCTTGATTTAGCAGGGAGTAATAAGATACATAAACACTAACCCTAAACTTATGTTAGGTATATATGTCGTTATTATATAAAGAAAACATTTGTACACATATGACCTTATTATAAAGATGTTATCTATGTCGTCATGATATTGATCCTCTACACATATGATCACCTTATTATAAATATGTAGGTCAATGTAAATAAACATTTCATAATCGAAAGGAGTAGCTAAAATATAAAAAATTGACAACTTAATGTTTGGTATGGTGTAGGTAAGACA
The DNA here is from genome assembly GCA_032191745.1 of Picea mariana. Taxonomy (NCBI): domain Eukaryota; kingdom Viridiplantae; phylum Streptophyta; class Pinopsida; order Pinales; family Pinaceae; genus Picea; species Picea mariana. The sequence goes on along the minus strand of JASDQU010882340.1, from coordinate 58,816 downwards.
ATTACTTGTCAGGACAAGGATTTGTCACAATGAACGAAAATGACAAGAAGCTTGCTCGGATAAGAGCGGCATTAGTGGCGAGGGGTGATGGAAAATGTTATTGCCCTTGCTATGATTTCATAGGCTTTCAAAATAAAATACTTTTAATAACAACATCCCACAGACATTGTAGGGAGAAGGGGCACACCGAAGGGGGTTATGAATATCGTCCCTTGGTAAGAGGATTCAATATTTAATGTATTCTCTATAATAATCATTATGTCATGAATTTTAGTAATAATTCTTATCGGGATTTTTATATTTTCTATACACACTAACTTTTCTATGTTTTTTTTAAATATATAGACAATGCCCCCAAAGTGTCGACCTCCAGAGAGTTATTTGCCAAGTACTAGCAGAAATACTACTTTACAGGGAGATGAACTTCAAGATCAGAATATTGAAGCTGTTGATCAAGTTATTAATGATGATTTGGATGGAGATAACGTTAGTGATTTAAATCGGGAAGATGAGATACACAGATTGTTCCAAGACACATTTGCTCCAATGGATGAGGACAACCAGGATGATAGTCATGATGTTGATCCTCTACTCGAGAAGTGAGGTCAACCTCTTTATGAAGGCTCAACAACAAATATTTCATCTGCTATATTGTTGTTGGTGAACCTGAGGGTTTTGAATGGTTTATCAAACACATGTCTCACACAGATACTAAGGGATTTAATTTGTTAATTATTTATGCCTGCATGTTCACAAATACTTAAAAGGTTCAATTTTTTCCTATATTGTTATTGTTTTCTAATTTGTAAATTAGTATATTAGATGATATATTGATGAATAATATTGTTTACATTGACTTATTGTTTAGAATTTTGTAGATTGTTAGGTGATGTTTTATTACTGACGTCAAATATTTTTCCACGCACATATCGAGAAATATCCGTGATTATGAAAGAAATTGGAATGGACTATCAGGCTATTGATGCATGTTTATGCAGGAGCATCGTACGCAGCCAGTCAAGCAACATAAAGGTGGAAGACAGCTGGAAATGCACTCACGCACATTTTGAAGTGTTTCAAAGATTACTGGATGGACATTAATGAAATAGCTAAGGGAAGTGTACTTACATTTATATATAGATGTTGTAAACAAATATTGAGTGTTGCTCTCAACTGTCGAATGTAGAGGTATTTATGCGTAATGAATGCAAGTAGGTAGATTTAATTTAATAAATTAGACAGTTTAGAAACGTAGGAGGGAAAATGGATATAGACACCCTCACCCTTGTATCATTGTAATTTTATTATCATTCAGAATTCATAAGCTGCAGAGCTGTAGAAGAGAGTTGTAGAGAAGAACCCATGTACAAGATCACTTGAGTTAATATATGAAGCTTTGACTCAACTTTCATGGTGTTATGATGCTTATTGTTTACATTTGTTGAATGGTATGTTTACAGTTGATTTTTTTCTCTACTACACATTTATTTCAATTATGCGCTATGTGTATGATTTCATGTTGAATGTATGAAGTCAGAAAGAGAAGAAGATTGAGTTTCAATTGTTTCTCTCCTTGAGGATTTCTGTAAGGAGTGCGGTGAATGTTCGCAAGGTGTGTGCTGACGAGGGTCTGAGTTTTATCTCAGAAAGCTTAGGAGAGATATCATTGTTCTCATACCAGCTGAAGTGCAGGTGAAGCATAGAGCTGTGCAAGGTGTGCACAGGCCAATTGAAGCCTTGGATTTTACAACTCCAGAAAGAAGATTGAGAGACTACTGTTGCAAAGAGTGCACAGGGTCGAAGATTCAAATAACTAGAGGATATTTGAAAGTTTTCCACAAGAAGTGTGTGCAGGGATCCTTTTGGAAGTTTGAGTTATAAGAGGAAGCTCAGGAAGGATAGCACCTTTGAAGTGTTCAAAGGGAGACAAAGATTGAAATCGTCTCATAGAAGTCAAGTTCAGGAGGGAGAACACCGAGTCATTTCGGCAGAAGTCATTGAGAAGTGAATCGAGCGGTCATAATTCTCCGTGGAGAACTTGTGAAATCGTGAGGACTGTAGGATCCAGAGGAGTTGCAAGGTGGTTAGGAGTCGAACGAACCACCACCCTGATATCAAGAATCAACATGAACCATTGATCGTGATCAGTTTGAGCCGTTAGATCATTTCATGAATTTCAGGATTCATAAGTTTGGAGTGCAGGCCAAAATTCTTGGTCACTCTAATTCCCGAATCGCGAAAGGGATTATCAGGTGTGGAATTGAACGATGGAATCACTTCGTGGAAAAGTACCAAAATTCCGTGAAACGCTGGATCAAGGGAGGTTCACAACCATCGATCCCACCAAAGGCGAAATTTTAGAGTTTGGGGAATCATAAGGGAAGAGGAACGACTGTTGGTTGTTCGCTCAAAGTCCTGAAAGCTGAAACTAGTGGGTAACATGTGGCATGTGCTCGTCGCATTGGAGGAGTCAACCTTCATTGGCATTTCATGTTTTGGCGATTGTAAGAGTTGTGACATTGTGTCGAGAACCTCCAACTCACGAAGCCCAAAATCTTTCATGGATTAAACAAAGGGTTTAGTTAACTCTTTGTGTGGTTTGGAAAAGATCCTGCGCTGATCTTGGCACGAGGGCAGGGGGTCTGCACCAGTTGTGGTATCAGAGCCTGATTTTGTCTGTATATTTCAGGCAGAGGGAGCTAGAGGAAAAGGAGTAGTCTGATATGCACCAGTTGTGGTATTCAAACATAGATCAAATTCTTTTCTTTTTGTAGCAGAGAGAAAAGAGGAAAATTTACAGCCATGCCACCGAGAAGAAGAGATAGGCAAGTACCTGATCTAGTAGTGGAAAGAGAAATGCATGAATTACGTGCCAGGCCTTATGCTATGGAGATAGTACAAAGGCGCACAATTGACGCTGGGGATATCAGTGAAGCTGAAAGTGAAAATGAAGCCGAAAACGAAGAAGTTGCAGTCGAAGATGCTACAGAAGAACGCCTATTCAGGACTGTTGCAAGGATAGGTGCCAGAGAAAAAATGGACATTCTCATGTATGAGGGAAACTTAGATGTTGAAGAACTTCTAGACTGGATTAGAGCTCTAGACAAATAATTCAACTATGAGGATGTCGAGGAAGATAAGAAAGTCAAACATGTCGTTACTAGACTTAAAGGAAATGCAACACTATGGTGGGATGAACTGCGGGCTAACAAATGTTGCAAAGGCAAGCAAAAAATCAAGAGCTGGGAAATAATGGTCGCAAAAATGAAAGATAAGTTTATACCTAGGGATTATCAAATCACTCTATTTCGGAGGATGTAGAATTTGAGATAGAAGCTGATGTCAGTGAAATAATACAATGAATAATTCTACAGGATAAACATTAGAGCAAGTCATCGGGAAAGCGATGATGAAAAAGTTTCCAGGTATATGAATGGTCTATGATATGACATTCAAGATGAGATGAGCATGATGACCATTTGAAATGTGGAAGATGCTTATCAGATGGCTCTGAAAGCCGAAGAGAAGCTGAGTTGGAAGAAAGGTCAAAGAGACCAAGGTAGAAATCAAAGCAGAGGCAAGACAATTGCCCAAGATAGAACTCAGAAACCTAAGGAAGAAGAGAAGAAACCTCAAACTCAACCTGAGAGAGGAGGAAGCGCATAGGGAAGGCAGTATGCTGATAGGAATACTTTTCCTCGAGCCAGAGGAAGAGGAAGAGGCAGAGGAGGTGAAGTGAAGTGCTTTGTCTGTGGAAAAATCGAACATAAATCTTATGAGTGTCCAGATAGGAATAAATATGGTGGTGAAAATCACATTATCGAAGCTCGAGGGAAGAATGTAGAGGCAGAGGATGCTGAGGGCAGAAGATCCTTAATGATGAGGAAAGTTCTCTTGAAACCAGAGAAGGAACTAGAGAACCCAACCCAAAGAAACAGTCTATTTCGGACTGCTTGCAAAAATAAGGATAGAGTATGCAAGGTCATAGTGGACAGCGGCAGCATAGATAATCTTGTATCTACATAGATGGTAGAGAATCTGGAGCTGGAGACTATTGCACATCCAAGCCCATACAGAGTTTCATGGCTACAAAAAGGACATCAGGTAACTGTCACTAAACAATGTTTAGTTGAAATTAAAATAGGAGGATATAAAGATGAGATATTATGTGATGTCATTCCCATGGATGTTTGTCATATATTGTTGGGTAGACCATGGCAATATGACAGAAATATAGTTCATGATGGGAGAAAGAACATGTACACCCTGGAGAAAAATGGTAGGACTCACATGTTGTTGCCAATTAAGGATAAAGAGGTGAAAATAGAAATGAGCAACACTATACTTCTCATGAGTGGGACGAAACTTCTTGATGAGGTTAAGAAGAAGGAAGACACACAATTTATTGTGGTTAGGAAGCCCATAATTGTTTTGACCAGTATGAGGATAGATGATTTACTAGAAGAAATCTAGGAATTGTTGGGAGAGTTTGCTGATATAGTAGTGGACAAACTACCTTGTTCGTTGCCACCTATCAGGAGTATAAGTCATCATATCGATCTTATACCTGGAGCCAGTTTTCCAAACAAAGAAGCATATCGGTTGACACTGTAGGAAAATGAAGAAGTTAAGAGGCAGGTCTAGAAATTAATGGACAAAGGATTGATTCGAGAAATCTTGAGTCCATGTTCTGACAGTGCTCAGCCCAAAGAAAGATGGTGGCTGGAGAATGTGTACAGAATCAAGGGAAATAAATAAGATTACCATCAGATACAGGTTTCCATTGCCAAGGATGGACGACTTTATGGATTGCTTGAGTGGAGCAAATTTTTTTTCAAAGATTGATTTGAAAAGCAGATATCATCAAATTAGAATGAGAGAAGGTGATGAATGGAAGACAACATTCAAGACAAATGAGGGGTTGTATGAATGTCTTGTCATGCCATTTGGCCTAACGAATGCGCTCAGTACTTTCATGAGGTTGATGAATGAAGTCCTGAAGGATTTCATTGGGAAATTCGTCATTGTATATCTTGATGATATACTAATTTTCAACAAAATAGAAGTAGAACACTTAAAGCATATAGTTGCAGTAATGAGGAGGTTACAGAAAAAGAAATTGCTGATCAATATGAAGAAATTGTCATTTATGAGGATGGAACTCATTTATTTGGGTTTTGTTATCTCTGCAAATGAATTGAAAATGGATTCGGAAAAGATAAAGGTGATTAAGGATTGGCTATCGCCAAAGAGTGTATTTGAAGTATGAAGCTTCCATGGTTTGGCTAACTTCTACAGGAAATTCATCCGAAACTTCAATGGAATTAGCACACCAATGATGGATACGGTGAAGAAAAGACATAAATCTTTTCACTGGACGGAGGAAGTAGAGAAGAGTTTCAAGTTGCTGAAGAAGAAGATCACTAAGCAACCAATTATGGTTTTGCCAGATTTCAACAAGACATTCCAAGTCAGGTGTGATGTGAGTGGATTTACAATTGGAGTAGTCTTAAGCCAAGATGATAGGTCGGTCACGTACTTCAAAGTAAAAATGAATGAAGTGAAGATTAAGTACTCCACGTATGACAAGGAATTCTATGTAGTCATACAAGAGCTGAAGAAATGGAGACACTATTTGGCTCCCAAGGAGTTCATTTTGTATAGCGATAATCACACTTTGCAATTCATGACTCGACAAGACAAGTTGAACCAAAAGCATGCTAAATGGGTTGAATACATGCAAAATTTTACTTTTGTGATTAAGCATATTTCTGGAACTGCTAATAAAGTTGATGATGCTTTTAGCAGGAAATGTTTGCTTATGTAGGAATTTAGAGTCAAGACTTTGGGTTTTGATAACCTTAAAGAAATGTATAGAGGTGACCTAGTTTTCAAGGAGGCATATGAGGCATCTGAGAATCCAATTCTCAAAGATAGAAGCCAATGGACCGATTATATGATCTAGGATGGATTATTATTCAGGGGCAATCAACTATGTATTCCTAAATGCTCCATGAGGGAGAACCTGCTGAAGGAAAAACACAGTGGAGGATTGGCCGGACACTTCATTCATGAAAAGACGTTCTCAAAGTTGAATAACTCATATTATTGGCTAGGAATGAGAATAGATGTTAAGAAATTCATGGATAGATGCAGAATTTGCCAGCACACAAAAGGAAAAAGGCAGAACGTAGGGTTATACCAGCCATTACCCATACCTGAAAGGCCGTGGGACGCAGTGAGCATTGATTTCATATTGGGACTACCAAGGACACAAAGAGGATGTGATTCGATCTTTGTGGTAGTCGACATATTTTCAAAGATGGCACATTTCATACCATGCCAGAAAACCAGCGATGCAACTCATATTGCGAACCTGTTTTTCAAAGAAGTCATCAGACTTCATGGCTTGCCAAAGAGTATCGTTTCTGATTGAGATACGAAGTTCATAGGGAATTTCTGAAGGACCTTATGGGAGAAGTTGGGGACAAGTTTGTCTTTCAGCTCAGTGTATCATCCTCAGACGGATGGATAGACAAAGGTCATAAATAGGAGCTTGGGAGATTTGTTAAGAAGCTTAGTGACTAAACACCATAGTCAATGGGATCACATTCTGCCAAAGGAGGAATTATTTTATAATGATTCACTCAATAGAAGCATAGGGAATAGTCCATTCCAGATTATATATGGAATGCATCCAAGGGGAGTTTCTGAATTGAAACATGCAGAATAAGCCGAATTCAGGAGTGCTAGTGCAGAGGACTTTGCAGAAGGGATGAAGGAGCTTCAGAACCAAGTTAAGGAGCAATTGTAGAGTTCAAGTTGAGAATACAAGCATAGAGAAGATCAACACAGGCGAGAAGTTCAGTTTGAAGTTGGTTATTTGATTCTTTCACATCTGAGGAAGGATAGGTTTCCAAGGGGAATGTATAACAAATTGAAGATGAAAAAGATTGGACCATACAGGGTCATAAGGAAATTTGGGGCAAACGCATATGAGATTGAATTACCTGATGGGGTCGGAATCTCACTGATATTCAATATTGTGGATCTGTACCCTTACAGAGTGGAAGAAGCAGGAGCAGAGGAGGAACATAAAGAAATTCAATGGACAAAACAAATGCCTGTAGCTGTAGAGCCACAGATGGAAAGCATAATTGACAAAAGGGTTAGCAAAAAGGCTAGGAGAAAAGAGTATTTTGAATACTTGGTCAAATGGAAGGGACATGCATTTGAAGATGCCAGTTGGGAGGATGAAGGAACAATTCATAGGCATGGACAGACCATGCAAGAGCTCATGAACAAGAGTTCATGAAAATTTTCAAGCAAGGGAGTATGATGCAGGAGCATCGTACGCAGCCAACCAAGCAACATAAAGGCGGAAGATAGCTGGAAAAGGACCCGCGCACATTTTGAAGTGTTTTGAAGATTAATGGATGGAAATTAATGAAATAGCTAAGGGAAGTGTACTTACATTTATATCTAGATGTTGTAAACAGATCTTGAGTGTTGCTCTTATCTGTCGAATGTAGAGGCATTTATGCATAATGAATGCAAGTAGGTAGATTTAATTTAATAGATTAGACAGTTTAGAAACGTAGGAGGGAAAATGGATATAGACACCCTCACCCTTGTATCATTGTAATTTTATGATCATTCATAATTCATAAGCTGTAGAGCTGTAGCAGAGAGCTGCAGATAAGAACCCATGTACAGGAGCACTTGAGTTAATATATGAAGCTTTGACTCAACTTTCATGGTGTTATGATGCTTATTGTTTACATTTGTTGAATGGTATGTTTACAGTTGATTTGTTTCTCTGTTACGCATTTATTTCAATGTTGTGTTGTGTGTATGATTTCATGTTGAATGTATGAAGTCAGAAAGAGAAGAATAATGAGTTTGAATTGTTTCTCTCCCCGAGGATTCCTGGAAGGAGTGTAGTGAACGTCTGCAAGGTGTGGGTTGACGAGGGTCTGAGTTTTATCTCATAAAGTGCAGGAGAGATATCATTGTTCTCATACCAACTGAAGTGCAGGTGAAGCACAGAGTCATGCAAGGTGTGCGTAGGCCAATTGAAGCCTTGGATTTTACAACTCCAGAAAGAATATTGAGAGACTGCTGTTGCAAAGAGTGCACAGGGTCGAAGATTCAAATAACTAGAGGATATTTGAAAGTTTGCCACAATAAGTGTGTGCAGGGATCCTTTTGGATGTTTGAGTTATAAGAGGAAGCTCAGGAAGGATAGCACCTTTGAAGTGTTCAAAGGGAGATGGAGATCGAAATTGTCTCATAGAAGTCAAGTTTAGGAGGGAGAACACCGATTCGTTTGGGCAGAAGTCATTGGGAAGTGAATCGGGCGGTCAGAATTCTCCATGGAGAACTCGCGAAATCGCGAGGACCGTAGGATCCAGAGGAGTTGCAAGGTGGTTAGGAGTCGAACGAACCACCACCCTGATATCAAGAATCAACGTGAACCATTGATTGTTATCAGTTTGAGCCATTAGATCATTTCATGAATTTTGGGATTCGCAAGTTTGGAGTGCAGGCCAAAATCCTTGGTCACTCTAATTCCCGAATCGCGAAAGGAATTATCAGGTGTGGAATTAAATGGTGGAAGCACTTCTTGGAAAAGTACCGAAATTCCTTGAACCGTTGGATCAAGGGAGGCTCACAGTCATCGATCCCACCAAAGGTGAAATTTCGGAGTTCGGAGAATCATAAGGGAAGAGGAAGGACTGTTGGTTGTTCGCTCAAAGTCCCGAAAGATGAAACTAGTGGGTAACAGGTGTCATGTGCTAGTCGCATTGGAGGAGTCTGTTATCACTCCAGGAAACTCTCCTAGGCTGTAAGTCGGAGATGCCTAGTAACTAACTCTTTTTGGGAAATATTTTCTTAATAATTGATATGGTTTTTGGATCAAGATGAATATCTAGGGACTAGACTGTGTGTTCAAGACTGTCTAGAAATATAAAATCTCACAAGGCCTTCTAGTAATGCAGTCAGACAAGGTTTGATTAAATGGGAGAGAAAATAGTTATTGAACCAGATTATACTCATATAAAACAAGCACAATGGGTTTAATAACTAAGGAAATAACTTATGATTATCAACTTAATCAATCAATTAGTGAGATGACAGTCACATGCAGATTGAATGAGCATCAATAAAGAACCTTCACTCATAAGATATCAGAGAACAGAAAAGAAAATCTGACAACACAACTGAAGGAAGCTTGCAATTTTTCATATAATAAGAATAAGTCTCTCTTACAGTAGTAGCGTGTAGAAACCAAAATCGAACCTCAATTTCATATCAAAAGTAGGCATTTATAGCCTCTTACCAACAGTTCTACAGATCCTAAAAACATGGATCTGTATGTAATAAAGACAACTCAATTCTATCTAAACAACTTGAAAATAAAGTCTTTAACAACTAAACTTAAAATTCGAACTGTCTTCAATCTCCAAAATCACCATCTGCATCCTTCAGCTCCTGATATCAGCAATGTGGTGAAGAATAGTAGGACACCTGTCTTTGACAGTTGGATCTCCCAACGTTCATGGTCGATTTTTGAGGAAATGGTTTTGCATTTGTTACAAAAATTCTCTCGAACCTCTGATGCTGAACCCTTTGCATGCGATATGATAGCCCACTGATACACCAGAGCCACTTCAAAACCTATTTGGAATGAACTGTCATGTCCTTGGCTTCAAAAATTACTTTCCCAGCTTTCCACAGTGCAATCGTTTAATTTTTCATGGGTTAGCTATTGAAAGCTGTCACTTTCCATAGCTAACGGGTCATAAAATGATAGCTTTGCACTGGTGAAAGTCCCGATTGCGCTCAAAATGAGTTTTCACCTCCAAAATTTTGATTTCATCAAAATTTATTGTGTTCCAGATTTCTCACCTTGCATGTTAATGGTGACTTGAGCGAGAACCTTCAGATCTGGATGAGATTTTTGCCTCAATTTTTGTTTCAACCTCATTATCTGCCTTTTGAGGTGCTTGGCAAGCCACCACAAGCTATTGTAGTCTTTGGTGAGTTTTTTCTTCCTCTTCTTCTCTCTAACACTTTCTTTAGCCAATCTTTCAAACGCAGCATTGGTCTTGGCGAAGTTATCAGACAACTTCTTATACCTTTCTTTAATCACCCGCTCCAAGACCTCTTGCTGAGCTATGACCTCTTTCAAATGCTTGATTTTCTAAGACTTCTTTGACTTGGAGATTTTCGATGTTTCTCCCTGTTCTATCTGATTGAAGGTTTCATAGTTCTGTGCACACTCAGCTGACTGCTCAGGACTCTTGGTGACAGGGCATTGATCTTGTTGCTCTGATTCTAAATCTAAATAGGGCAAGTTTAGTATATTGGTTCTCTTCCCCGTACTCTTCTCTGTAGGATACTCTGTGTTTTTCTCTGTGATCTGTTCTGTGGTCTGCTCAAATTTTAACTTTCTCTTCAACCTATGAGGCTTCATTCCAGATATTCTGTCTTCTGGAGGTCCTGGCAGGGTCCTTCTTTTTCTTGAACTGCTTTGAGGAGATGATTGTTTCTTTGAACCCTTCCCTTGTTCATTTTCTTTCTGGTTTTGTGTTTCAAAACCTTCCCAGAATAGAAAATGCTCCCAGCTCCTTCCCTGTTGTTTCAATTCCTCTAGGATAATCAATTTTATGAGGCCGAAGTGACACATAGTAGTTTTTATGTTCAAGGGTTGAGCTCTAATCTTCTTGCAAACCTTAGTCAAAATTTTATGTAGGAAATAAGGAAAATTAAGAGGGGTCTTGCCTGTGAAATGATCCAGGAGTTTGAAGTGGTACATCATAAGTTTATCATACCTTCCCTTCGAGGTAATGTACAATTGGATACCTTTGAACATCTCCTACCATTCTTCATCTAGATAAGAAACTAGCATACCCTTCTTCCATGCTTTGTGCCTGTACCCCTCTTTCAAATAAACTCTGAAATCCAATTTTTTGGGAGCGGTGGTTTTAAACCAGTTCTGACCAGTTCTTGGTAGGCTTGTTGCTACAGCAATGGTAGCTTCATCTACCACAATCTCCATGGACCCGATGTGAGCCTTGTTCCCATCAAAATTCTTGGCAAAGGCTTCTGCTGTAGACTGGTGGCAACCGACTTGCAACCTTTCCACAAATTCAATACACCCTGCATTCGAAAAATGTCTCTGGACTTCGAGGTGTGTCTGTAAAAAGGACTGGCTATCTAGCTCTCTCTTGAGTAGAGCACCACTGCGTTTTCTCACCATTCTGTAACTCGAAGATCCTGATAATTTGTAACCGCTGCAACTGTTGGTCGAGCCGAGGTTCTGTGCTGTTGAAAGCACTTCGGGAATCGGCTCTTGTTTTAAAACATTTGAAACTTTGACAAGCCTCCACGAACAGGGTATGATATGGACACAATGACTTGATTTGATGCTGATCATGCCGGCAATACATCCTCTGTACCCGCACCACTGCATTCGATCTTGACATCCCTGATGCCATGATTATGGAACATGAGTTTCTGAGCCGAATTAGTGTCATGATCCTATTCTGACCTGCAGAATTGCGTTTCCATCATTACCCACTCTTATCAGTGCATGATTTAGATTTGCCTGACGTGGGATGATCATATCATCATTTCCTTCAGATGTGGATATCACGCACGTGATTCCCACTTCCTTCAACCAACGGCCCGTGGAAAATGCCTCTGTTAACTGTTCATACTTGCCGCTTTCACCAGTGCATGACCTTGTGGAAAAACCCGGTTAGCTGTTGAAAGTGTTCACTTTCCTCAGTGTGAGACCTTTTAGAAATTGCTCCTTAGCTGCGGAAAGTTTTCACTTTCACCAGCGTGCGACCTCGTAAAAACCGCTCCATAGCAGCGGAAAGTATGCACTTTCAACAGCACACGACCTGCGAAACTAATTGTTGGAATTTTTGAAATTCACCACTTTCAACAGCGCACAGACTTATGAGAAGCGCTCCTTAGCTACTGAAAGTCACCACTTTCCACAGCTAACACTCAACTTTTGGACACACGTTAGCTGCGGAAAGTAAATTATGCAAAATTTTGAAAAGAAGACTTTATGGGTCATATTATTTTCTTGGAAAAAAACCGAAACCTAAGTTTTTCAACTATAGAAACTCAAAAGTGACTTGAGGTTACAACCTATCACCTAAAAAAGTGAATAAATCCACCAATTTATTTGAGGAGTTAACAGAGTCAACCTTCGTTGACATTTCATGTTTCGGCGATTGTAAGAGTTGTGACATTGCATCGAGAACCTCCAACTCGTGAAGCTTGAAATATTTCGTGGCTTAAAAAAAGGGTTTAATTAACTCTTTGCGTGGTTTGGAAAAGATCCCGCGTTGATCTCAACCCGAGGGCAGGGGATCTGTACCATATGTCCTAATGATCATATCATATATTATGGACAATATGCATTAGAAAATGAATGCCCACAATGTAAAATAAGTAGATATTGAATCGATAAAGTGTCAAAGAAGGTGGCTCACAAAGTTCTTCATTATATTTCGATAATTCCACGTTTCCAATGGTTGTTCAGGTGCCAAAGTATAGCACAGTTTATGGATTTCCATGCAAAGAGAAGAAGTCGAGACGATGTTCTTCGAATGCCTACAGATGGTTCTGCATTCAACTACATCGAAGAAAAGTGGCCAATTTTTAAAGAAGAACCTCGTAATGTTATACTTTCGTTGGTAGCTGATGGTGTCAATCCATTTGGAGAGCTTCGTTCTATGTACTCAGTGTGGCCTATTTTTGTTATAAACAATAACCTTCCTCCTTGGATGTCGATCAAGAGAAAGCATACAATGTTGGCAATGATTGTTCCAATTATTTAATTATCTTTTATTTTCTTTAAAGTATGATGAAATATTTCATTTCTTTGTTTCGTGCATGGTAATTATTTCATAACATAACATAATTGTTATGGAGAATATTAGATGGAAGGACTGACAAAGAGAGAATTGGAAAGATTTGTTGGGACATCCAGGAAGCTAATCACGCCTTGCAAAGTGTTATTATTAATTCTAATGGTGATGGTCGTGAACAAAATACTAGTCTTCCTTGGTTATTGACGGAGCAACAAAGAAAATATTATAAAAGAGGTCATTCGAAAAATTAGGTTTCCGATGGGGTTTTCATCGAACATACAAAATATCTTAACTAAAAAGGGTGATTTTGGTGGCGTTAAAACACATGACTGACATACATTCATTAAGGTAATTAGTAGGTTATAATATTTTTTCTTATTGGTACGCATTTTTTGGAAACAACTAATAATTATTTGTTTTTTGTTACAGTATGTTCTACCTTTATCTCTCCTAGACGACTTTGACAACAACACAAAACAAATTATTTATGTACTTGGAAAATACATGAGGTAAGAATTTTTTTATAAGTAAAATGTACTTCTTATGTGATTTATAGTGGAACTTATTGACATATTATCTTTTATCTGCAAATTTATGTATGCCTTGATATTATTTTATTGCATCAACATTTGTAGGTGGCTATCATAAAAAAAAAATCCATGAACAAGATATAAGGTATTGGAAGAGAGAAATTCCCCGACTAATGTGTCAAATGCAATAGTATCTACCTCCAACATTTTTCAATGCACAAGAACACTACCCCATACACCAAGTTGAGGAGATTGAATTATGTGGACCAGTACACACAAGGTCGATGTGGATGGTGGAGAGGCAGTTGAAGTCACCGAAGGCTTTTGTTAGACAAAGAGCATGTCCGTAGGGTTCTATGGTTGAGGGATATATGGTATATCAATGCATGGTGTATATTATTCAATATTTACCTAAATTAGTAGAAAATATGAATGTACCTCGCATTTGGCATCTCGACTCCATCAACAAATTTGAAGGGGAGGTCCTATTGGGGAAAGGTAAAATGAGGACAATGAAAGGTAATTATTAGATGTTAACATAGATTTAATGTTTTATAGATTTATTAAATTATTCGTTTATTAACAATAAATAATTAATGATATTAAATTGTTATGCTATCATATAGTTGCTTGAGAGTGGGATGCTTTACATTTATACATTGCAAACAACCTTGATTGGATGAAGCATTGGATATAATATACTGAAGAATACTTCGATAGGTTATCATGGGAAGGGGTGAGTAAGATGATTAAAACATCGCATCGTCATCGAGATCAATTTCCTGATCTTACATCAAGGGAATTTGATTTATCCTTTGGTTTAAAAGATAAACATGCAAGTTAAATTTGTTACCCACATTTTCCTAGTTTTTCCCCAATTTTTCAATGTATTTGGTTTGTTTAATTATTGAAATATATATTTAGTAAGTCCTATATGAGGATTATTAATTCACAATTTATTTTTTACTTGTTGTCCATGTTGCAGTTGAAACATCACAAAGCTATGTGGTGTAATGGTCATAAATTTTGTATCAAAATGTTGGATGATAAGATGAAAACCTCAGATTGTGGGATAACTGCAATGTTTAAGGTCACCAACATTTCCTCTAGAAGTGACAGAAATCCGGAAGAAACTGAGAATAGTTACTATGGCCATTTGGAAGATATAATTAAGTGTGATTTTAATTCCTTCAAAATAGTTTTGTTTGAGGTTAAATGGTACAGGCTACAGATGCATGAACGTGATCCTGAAAGAACTATTATTGAGCATGATAATGGATTTACCATGGTTAATACAAGGGCATTTGAACCAGGTACAAAGCCTTATGTTCTTCCAAGTCAATGTGAGCAAGTATTTTACTCAGAGGTACCTGGTAAAGCAGGTTGGTCATACGTTGTTAGATATGATCCAAGAGGAAGACCAGTAAAGTACAATCATGTAGATGAGGATGAAGATAATAACGAGGAAGACGATCATGATTATGAATATTAGGAGCAGGTGGCTCATGTAGTCGATGTGTTAGATGAAGAAGTTGAA
>JASDQU010882340.1:32572-43800 GCA_032191745.1 Picea mariana | reverse complement strand
ATTTGGTTTGTTTAATTATTGAAATATATATTTAGTAAGTCCTATATGAGGATTATTAATTCGCAATTTATTTTTTACTTCTTGTCCATGTTACAGTTGAAACATCACAAGTCTATGTGGTGTAATGGTCGTAAATTTCGTATCAAAATGTTGGATGATAAGATGAAAACCTTAGATTATGGGATAACTATAGTGTTTAAGGTCAACAACATTTCCTCTATAAGTGACAGAAATCTGGAAGAAACTGAGAATAGTTACTATGGCCATTTGGAAGATATAATTAAGTGTGATTTTAATTCCTTCAAAATAGTTTTGTTTGAGGTTAAATGGTACAGGCTACAGATGCATGAACGTGATCTTCAAAGAACTGTTATTGAGCATGATAATGGATTTACCATGGTTAATACAAGGGCATTTGAACTAGGTACAAAGCCTTATGTTCTTCCAAGTCAACGTGAGCAAATATTTTACTCAGAGGTACCTGGTAAAGCAGGTTGGTCATATGTTGTTAGATATGATCCAAGAGGAAGACCAGTAAATTACAATCATGTAGCTGAGGATGAATATAATAACGAGTAAGATGATCATGATTATGAATATCAGGAGCAGGTGGCTCATGTAGTCGATGTGTTAGATGAAGAAGTTGAAGAAGTTGATCATCCAAATGTAGGAGACGATGATCTCATTGACGATATTGATAACTATAGTAGCGAAAATGACATTGATGATGATGTTGATAGGTATGATCCTTTCACCAATATCGATTCTGAACCAGATCCTGATAGCGATGTTGAACTGGATGAAGAAGAAGATGACTAATATTTAATTGTTGAAAAGAAGAGGTATGTGTTTATATCTTTTATATGATCTTTATATGTTTTTATTTTGTATAATATAGTATATGATACATGCTCTTTAGAATTTAAAATTAGGTAATATGGGGAAATTGAGAGTGACGTGAGGGGGGGGTTAGGGGCATAATTAGGGCTTCCACCTTCACGTGGTTGCCCCTATTTAGTAGAGAATGAACTATTCTCGAAATCAAGAGGAGCTCTGCATGACTCTGCCTAATCATACCAAAAATGTAGTTATTTCCATCATCAATTCATCATTATCATTATCAAAATATTCATTCTCCAAATATCTTATACAAATCTTACAAGGAAATTGTACTAGGACTAGACACGGGAAACAATGACTTGTGAATGGGGACACCGTTGAAATTTTTTCAAACTGTTTCTGAATGCATTGAAATTTGGCATGGATAGACTATTCACATGCCTTAATGATATGGGAGGGTTTTTGGACTCAAACTTGACTCACACGCCCACTTTCTTCCATCATCAATTCATCATGTAAACCCTAAACCCTAATTTAGTGGAGTCATCGATTTGTTCCCAGTGAATGGATGCTTTGTTGTTGACATGGAATGGGACAAAACATGTACGTTCTTAATTTTCTTCCTTCACTTAATGTGGGCCTCGTCATTCCTAGCCTTGAATTGAAAGTTTCCCCTAGTCTTAGTCGTCACCCTTCATAAATGTTGTCACCCAATGATCATTATATCAAAAGTTTGGAGGCATGTGGTCATTGGGATCATGAGGCTTTATAACCCCACAATAACAAGAGAAATTAATAGATCAACTTTGAATAGATTGAAAGGTGCATGCAATTGAAAATATTGCCACGAAATGGGGCCAACGTTGAAATTTTTTCAGTTTGTGCTTGTATGCACCAAAACTTGACATGGTTATAGTATATGCATGCCTTGAAACTATGGGAGGGTTTTGAGACTCAAATATGACCCACATGAATAATTCTACAATCAAACAATATTAATGAATTTATTCACTAGAGTTGATTGTTTCAAGAGTCATAGGGATCAAAGGGTATACCATGCTCAAGTTGATATTGATTGGGGGTTATCATATAATAGGGATTCATTGTGATCAAAGTCATAATTAGGACATGCACCTGATCATACCAATGATGTAGTTATGTCCATCATCAATTCATCAATATCATTCTCAAAATTATCATTCTCCAAATATCTTATACAAATTTTACAAGGAAATTGTACTAGGACTAGACATGGGCAACAGTGACCCATGAATGGGACCAACGTTGAAATTTTTTCAAACTATTTCTGAATGCATTGAAATTTGACATGGAGGGAGTGATTGGGTTAGGGGAGACCATTTAATTAAAGGGTCATGGATATTGGGGGGTATATTATGTCCAAGGGGGGTTATAGTGATCGATATTTTATACCATGACATGATAATTTAATGTCAAATATTTTATACCATATATTAATTAACCTCATACTTTTCTAAATGCATTNTAATAAAATTGAAATAAATAAAAAGGGTAAATTAAGAGATCAAGCATTATAGGGGTTAAGAGTCATAGTGTATTAGTAGGGTCAATCTATTATGATGTTACTATGTTTAGAACCTTAATGTATTCATTTTTTAGTGTGTTTGAGGTCATACTATGTCCACTAGGGTTGATTGTTTCAAGAGTCCTAGGGATCAAAGGGTATACCATGCTCATGTTGATATTGATTGGGGGTTATCATATAATAGGGATTCATTGTGTTCAAAGTCATAATTATTAGTAGGTGATTTCATCAAGGATCAAATGGATCAATGATCAAATTCTATTAGGGGGTTAGTGTGTTCAAAGTAATAATGTATTAAGGGTTCAATGTATGAGAGGGTTAGTTTGTTTGAGATAATAATTTCTTAAGGGGTTAATTCATTTATAGGGGACTAGTGTGTTTGGGATTATAGTTTCTTAGGGGGTTCATGTCTTCATGGTTTCTTAATGAAACATGCTGATCATTTCAAGGGTTAGGCATGTCAAGGTTCATAAGGATCAGTGAGTACACAATGTCTAGGACCATAATTATTAGTGGTCATAGAATATTAGTGGCTTAATGGTTAGTGGCCATAGTGCCTTAGGGGTTAACATGATTTTTTGGTTCATAATGTGTGAGGGGGTGATTGGGTTAGGGGAGACCATTTAATTCAAGGTTCATGGAGATTGGGGGGCATACTATATGTCCAAGGAGGGTTATAGTGATCGATAATTTATACCATGACATGAAACTTTAATACCAAAGATATTGTTTACCATAAATGACATATTAATTAACCTCATACGTTTCTAAATACATCATAATAATAATTTTTTAAATAAATAAAAAGGGTGAATTAAGAGATCAAGGGTCATAGGGGTTAAGAGTCATAGTGTATTAGAAGGGTCAATCTATTATGATGTTACTATGTTCAGAACCATAATGTATTCATCTTTTAGTGTGTTTGAGGTCACACTATGTTTCAGGAGTCATAGGGATCAGAAGGTATACCTGCATGTTCAAGTTGATATTGATTGGGGGTTATAGAGTAGTTCCTGGAATCCCTTATTCCCCTCATCACCAAGGATGTATCCATGAATATGCCTAGAAATGAGGATGCAGCCATCCAAAAGGAACAATTGTACAATATTATTTATTCCCAATTGGGGTATCTCTATATTATCCTTCCTAATGCAACTCGCTCTCAGTCAGGTGACAAGGATGTATCCATGACTATATCTCAGGGGCTATGAGTTAGGGATTATATTATATTATATTATATTATATTATATTATATATATATATATATATATATATATAATAAAATAGAAAATAAATGAAAATAAAACAACATAACAAAAAAAGCCAAATATAAATCGCATGCTAGAGTACTCGCGCGCCATCACACACCACTACACAGTCGGCCACTATACCACTCACCACTATTGGAGAGGATTGGGTTACGCACGCAGGCATAGTGGAAGGGAGAGGAGGCTGGGAGAAGGAGGAGAAGGAGGGAGAGGTGCACCGGAGGAGGCTAGGGCACAAGTATTTTCATGCAGAGTGGAAGGGAGAGGAGGACAGGAGAAGGAGGAGAAGGAGGGAGAGGCGCATGGGAGGAGGGAACACTAGAGGAGGATAGGGAACATGGATTTGCAAAGGAGGGTAGATGGATTTGTAGAGGAGGGCACACAAATTTTCAGAGGAGGGCACATGGTTTTGCACCCGAGGAGGGAACATGGACGGAGGAAATGGTTTGACTTCTTTCTCCTATATATTGAGTGTGCATGCTAATTGTTTGATGAAATGTTTGATCGAAATGCTTAATAGAATGCTTGATGAAATGCTTGATAGAATGCTTGATGAAATGCTTGATAGAATGCTTGAATTAGAGATACCAAGGACATAGAAGAGACCTTATTGCAACTAGGAATTGTACAACAAGTGGTATATCAAACTAGTGGTATATCGAGCTAGTGGTAGATCGAACAAGTGGTAGATTGAACTAGTGCTAATGACAATGGATATTTTCCTTCAAGTGAGGGCTTTGAATGGTACCCATAAATATGTCAATAAGGAACGTGATATTTCCTTAAGTGAGGACTTTAATGGTATTAATAATGGTGATGAATGCATTCATTCAAGTGAAGAGTTTGATGGTGGTTTCAATGACATGGATGAGGATATAAATCATTCACCTACTATATTTCATGGCAATTCCCAATATATAGATAAGTAGGATGATATTCATCTTAGTGAGGAGACTAACATTAATAACAATGATATAGATGAGGATGATGATGTTCCTAGGAATGAAGATCTTCAAAGAAAAGTGTTTTAAATAAATGGAAATGAGGAGGTTGAACATGAACAACCTCCTTCCCATTGTGAATGATGAGGTTGAACATGAACAAACACCATTCTACAAGGGGAATTCATTGTTCATATTGGTGTGGTTTTTCAAAGGAAAATCATCACAAATAGGTTTCTAAGAACTTGTTGACCACTTTGGTTTGACCATCTATTTGGGGGTGATATGCAATGTTCATTTTTATTTGGCTACGATGTAGTTTAAACAAATCTTGCCAAAATTTTCTTGTGAAGGTAGGGTCCCCATCTGAGAAAATGAAAGTATACATGCCATGTAACTTACAAATATGATACAAGAGGACTTGGGAAACTAATGAGGGGGTAAATGGATGTGGTAAGGAACAAAAATGAGCATATTTTGAGAGAAAGTTTACTAACACCATGATCATATATTTCTTTCCCACCCTCGGGAGTTCCACTATAAAATCCATAGAGATATCATTCCATATATGTGTTGGGATCAGTAGTTATTTCAAATACCTTGAAATATTTACTATCTCACTCTTGTTTCGTTGGAAAGTGTCATAGGTTTCCACAAAATCCTGAATGTTGATTTCCATTCCCTCCCAAAAGAATGAGCACTTATTTCGTTCATATGTTTTATTAAATCCAAAGTGACCTGCTATAGGAAATTAATGAAATTCATCTAAGATCCTTTATTTTAAGGAAGAATTATTTACTAAAACAATTTGCACTTTATATCAAAATGTATCTAGATTCCATGTATACCTTTTAGGAGGGTTGGGATCTTCGTAAATCCTATGGATGAGCTGAACGATAATGGCATTTTCCAAATATTCTAAATGGGATTACTTGAGCCAACTTGGAATGGATAAAGATAAGGCAAAGAGGGATCCATCCTCCTCAAATTGCTTGGATAGGGAATCGACTACCACATTTTATTTACCCTTCTTATAGATAATCTCACAATCATACCCTAGCATCTTGGTGACCCACTTATGTTACTCTGGTGAGGATAACCTTTGTTTGAGAAAGTACTTCAAACTATGATGTTAATTCTTCATTTGGAAATGCCACCCTATGATATAAGGGCATCAAGTCTCTACTACATGTAGGATGGCCATCGTTTCTTTCTCATATGTGGATTTACCCAAATTGCGGTCACACAACTACTTATTGGTAAATTCGAATTGGTGCCCTTCTTACATCAGTTCCACTCCAAGACCTCTGCTCGAGGCTTCACATTCTAATACAAAAGACTTAGTAAAATATGGAATTTCTAAAACTGGATTAGTGCACATGGAATCCTTTAAAGTCGAGAAGGAGTGTTCAATGACTACACTATAGAAAAAGGCATTATTTTTTAGAAGTGAAGTTAAGAGAGAAACATTTTTTCCAAAATTTTTCACAAACTTCCTTTAATATCCTTGAATTCATAAGAATCCACGTAATCTCTTCAGGGTCTTGGGATAGGTCCAATCTTTCATAGCTATGAATTTCATGGGATCCACTCATACTCCCTCCTGACTTACAATGTGACCCACGTATTCAACCTATGAAGCCCCAAAAGAACATTTGGAGTGTTTCATGAAAAAACAGTGGCCCTATAGGAGTTGTAAGTCTCTATCAACATGCTCGATGTGACATTCCTATGTTTTATTGTAAACCAAGATATCATCAAAGAATACTAGATAACAAGATTGTGTATGAAGGGTCAAAAGATCTTTTTCATAAGGTTTTGTAATGTGGATTGAACCTTGAAAAGACCAAAAGGCATCACCACAAACTCATAATGACATTCATGTGTATAGAAGGAGATATTAGGGATGTCTACCTCTTTCATTTTGGTTTGGTGGTATATGGAATGAAGGTCAAATTTAGTGAAAAACTTGGCTGCATGAAGTTTATCCAAGTGGTCTTAAATAACTAGGATAGGAAATTTTTCCTTGATGATCAACTTATTGTGATCCTAGAACTGAGGACAAATGAACCAATTTCCTTCCTTCTTTAATATGCTGACCACTAAGGATGAGTAAGGGATAGTACTAGGACATATTATTCCCACCTCCAACAATTCTTGAATTATCTTTTTAATTTCATTATTCTATGAAAAAGGGTTCCAATAAGGACGCACATTGGGTGCTTCACTACCTAGAATTAGGAGAGTTCCTTCTTAGAGGCCTTGAGAGCCAACTATTATGCATAAAACCTGTGAATGGTGCCCGTATCCTAGCCACAGGCCAAAGATCCCTTAGAGATGGTCTGTGTGGTGCTTCAAGGATTTGTTCAACCATTGAGATTAAGAATATTTGTACAAGGCCTAGGTCACTTGTTTTCCTACCTCATCCATGGTATATCTCTTGATACAAAATCTTATTTTCCATAATATATTAATGGTGCACACATTCCCAATAGAAGGACTTAGTAATTTCCATTAGGCACGAGAAATATTTTCTTAGAGCATAAGCCCACAATCCTTTCTTATTATGAAAAATGTACTATTGGCATGAAATATCCCACACAGAGGTGAAATATCCCATACAAGCGTCTTGTGTGGTTGTACAAAGACTACATCAAAAATATCAACGAGAAGATTTAAATTGGGCCTAAGTATCTTATGTTCTTTCCCTAACCATGGGTAAGATCCAAACTGCCATACGTGATGTCCAAAACTTGTGAATAGTGATTGTATCCCACCTAAAGTCCATATATCCCTTAAAGAGGATCTGTGTGGTGGTTTGAGGTCTTATTCGTGACCATTGAGGATGAGAAGAGTTTTTTAGGGTCTAAGGCCATTATTTCCCTCCCCTGGCCATGGTAGAGGTCCTAATAGCCATTATTATTATTTAAAGAATACCAATGTTTCCCATATTCCTAATTGGAGGCCTTGATCTTGGTCATTAATCACATAAGGTTCATTTAAATCATAATTCCCATTTCTCCTTCCCTTTATGATGGTACACACCTAAACTCCCATATGTGATGTGAAAAAATACTAATGGTGTCCAAATCCCACCTCGAGGCCAAATATCCCTTAAACATTATCTACATGATCATTCAATGGTTAGTTCATAGACCTTGAAGTGAAGAAGCTTCATTTTGGACCTAAGGTACTTGTTTTCTCTCCTATCCATGGTACACACCTTGAGACCTATTCTTATTATGAAAACGTACCAATGGTTCCAAAGATACCCTACACAGATCTTGTGTGGTTGTTTAAGGACTGCATCACAATTATCAACCCTGATAAGATTCAAATAGGGCCTAAGCACCTTATGTTCTTTGCTATACATTATGCCCAAAACTTGTGAATGGTGACCATATCCCACCCAAATTCCATATATCCCTTAGAGAGGATATGTATGTTGGTTTGAGGCCTTGTTCATGGCCATTAAGATCAAGAATATTTATTTAGGGCCTAAGGCCCTTTATTTCCTCCCTTGGCCATGGTATAGGTCTTGAAACCCATTCTTTTTATTCAAGACATACTAATGGTGCACATATTACCAAATAGAGGCATTTTTCATATTGCAACTATATTGCAACTATATGCAACTATATTGAAACTTATGCAACTATATGCAACTATATGCAACTATATGCAACTTATGCAACTATATTGCAACTTATACAACTATACACAACTATATCGCAACAATTTCATATGCAACTATATGAAAATATGCAACTATATGCAACTATGCAACTATATGCAACTATGCAACTTATGCAACTTATGCAACTTAAGCATCTTTATGGAATTTATGCAACTTTACGCAACTTTATGCAACATGCAAATTTATGCAACAATGCAACTTATGCAACTTTATGCAACTTTATGTAACTTTACGCAACATGCAACTTTATGCAATAATGCAACTTACACAACTTTATGCAACTTTACGCAACATTATGCAACATGCAGCTTTATGCAACAATGCAACTTATGCAACTTCACACAACTTTATGCAACATGCAACTTTATGAAACAATGCAACTTATGCAACTATGCAACTATATGTAACTTATGCACCTATGCAACTATATGAAACTTATGCAACTATATGCAACTTATGAATGTGTGACCTATATCCTCCTAATGCAACTTATGAATGCAACTATATCCTCCTAATGGCTCTAAGTTCCTTCTTAGAGGCCTTGAGAGCCAACTATGATGCATAAAACCTGTGAATGGTGCCCATATGGTGTCCTAATAGCCATTATTATTATTTAAATCATACCAATGTTGCCCATATTCTTATTTGGAGGCCTTGATCTTGGTCATTAAGAACATAAGGTTCATTTAAATCATAATTCCCTTTTATCCTTCCCTTGATGATGGTACAAGCCTAAACTCCCATATGTGATGTGAAAAAATACTAATGGTGTCCAAATCCCACCTCGAGGCCAAATATCCCTTAAACATTATCTACATGATCATTCAATGGTTAGTTCATAGACCTTGAAGTGCAGAAGCTTCATTTTGGACCTAAGGTACCTGTTTCCTCTCCTAGCCATGGTACACACCTTGAGACCTATTCTTATTATGAAAACATACCAATGGTTCTAAAGATTCCCTACATAGATCTTGTGTGGTTGTTTAAGGATTGCATCACAAATATCAGCCCCGATAAGATTCAAATAGGGCCTAAGAACCTTATGTTCTTTGCTATAAATTATGCCCAAAACTTGTAAATGGTGACCATATCCCACCCAAATTCCATATATCCCTTAGAGAGAATATGTATGGTGGTTTGAGGCCATGTTCATGGCCATTAAGATCAAGAAGATTTATTTAGGGCCTAAGGACCTTTATTTCCTCCCTTGGCCATGGTATAGGTCTTGAAACCCATTCTTTTTATTCAAAACATACTAATGGTGCACATATTCCCAAATAGAGTCATTTGTCATGGCCATTAAGCATAAAAAAACTTTATTTAGGGAAGAAGGCCCTGATTTTCTTACCTTGGTGATGATATAAAACTTGAATTACATATATGGTGCAAAACAAATTCTAATGGCACCCATATCCCACTAGAAGGTCAAATATCTATTAAATAATATCTACATGGTTATTTGAGGCCTAGTTCATGGACCTTGAATTTGAGAACTTTCATTGTGAGCTTAATGTTCTTGTTTTCTTCCCCTAGACATGGCACAAGCCTTGAGAACCGTTCTTATTATGAAAAAACTATTAATGGCACCAAAGATCCCACACACATGCTAAAGATTTTTACATATGTCTTGTGTTGTTTTTTGACAACTTCATCATGAAGCTTAATCCTAAGAAGATTTAAATAGGACTTAAAAACCTTATGTTCTTTCCTTGAACATGGACAAGAGCTAAGTTCCATACATGGTGTGAAAAAATTGTGAATGACACCCATATCCCACCCAAGCACCATATTCTATTAAATAGGATAGATGTGGTGGTTTGAGGCCTTGTTAATGGCCAATGAGCCAAAGAAAATATGTTTAGGAATTAAGGCCCATTTTTTTTCTCTCTAGTCATGGTACACACCTTGAGACCTATTCTTATTATGAAAATGTACCAATGGTTCTGAATGCAACTATATTGCAACTATATTTTCAAATATTGGTGAGTGGTCAAATGAAACTATATTGCATCTTATGCAACTATATGAAACTATATTGCAACTTATGAAACTATATGCAACTATATGCAACTTATGCAACTATATTGCAACTTATGCAGCTATATGCAACTTATGCAACTATATGCAACTATATTGCAACAATTTCGTATGCAATTGTATGCAAATATGCAACTAAATGCAACTAAATGCAACTATGCAACTATATGCAACTATGCAACATGCAACTTAAGAAACTTTATGGAAATTATGCAACTTTATGCAACTAGCTGTGGCAACTTTTTGAAACTATATGACAGATAGGTGTGGCAATTTCAACTTTATGCAACTATATGCAACTGTGTTGGTACCAAAAACGTATATTGGAACAATAACTTATCTTATTGTTTTAACGATTGTAGGTACCGCCAAATAGGTATATATCGGATCTATCTTCCTCGAGTGATGATCAAGATATAGTAAGAGAGGTTGAAAATGAGACATGTTGTACTAGATCTACCGGTTCTAGATCAACTAGGTTGGAAAAGGTAAGACAAAGATTTCGTATCCGCATGAAATTTTTTATTGCCAACAGAGGGTCGTGTAATTATGATGCTAAGAGCATAGGTGACATTGAGTTTCCCTTGAGGTATAAACATCTAGTGCAATGATGGGCACATAAGGAGCTACCTGAAGTGGACACAAATTTCTTCATTGGTGGGAGGATGTATCACATTGCTCCTTCGTCCTTACATGGATTGGGGTTATTTTCCATGGATGGCATAAAGGTTGGCTATGGCACTATAACTAAATTGATGGAGTATGTCAGACCATGTAATGTCCCTTTCCAAATAGGAGCTCCAGAGAGGAGGCTTAATGGTCTAAACCGCCTTGTTAGACTATAGCCAGGGCCAAAGAGTGGTAAATAGGGTTACTAGAGG
>JASDQU010882339.1:19694-30018 GCA_032191745.1 Picea mariana | reverse complement strand
TCTTTCCTCGTTTATTTCATTGTATCTTTTGTATTTGGGTACCTAACACGACCCCGTTGCTGGGACCCATTCCTTATTTTCACCATTGTGATGTTCATGGGGGGTGTTGGAGATACTTCACACACACCTATGATTTCTTTTTCCTAAGGCTTTCCCTATGTTTATTAGTCATTATTTAGTCTCCTATAGTTTAGGGATAATATTCTCTTCAATTCACACTTTAGTTTGATTAGTTGAGTGGATTCTAGATGCCACATTGGGATTATCACCATGTAGAATTGGGATCATCACCATCTAATGCAGATTGTCCTTGGGATCATCACTAGACTAGCACATTACTCATGATTCTCAATCTCCTCCTCACTTCACTCTATTTCAGTAAGTTAACTGAAGACTAAGAGACTAGTTATGTCAGACTAGATGGTAGTTCACTCCCGTAACTTCCTAAGAGACTAGACTAGGTCACAGTTCAGTCTCGTAACTTCCTGAGAGACCAGATTAGGTGGCAATTTACTCCTATAACTTCCCGAGAGACTAGATTAGGTGGCAATTTACTCCCGTAATTGTTGGTGTATTTCCAGATCACTCTATACCACAACTATGGCACATTGGATTCTCCTCCAGTGTGCATTAGTTGATTCATACATAGTATATCATGTGTAAATTATTATTCATTCATTCAGTTAATGAGAATTCTTCCATTCTTTCTATTCTTCTTCTCTTTTCTCATATTTTCTCTACAAATTGTGTATGTTATTTGCTCGCTAGATCTATTGTGTGTAGGTCCAACACATTTACATTAGATACACCCAACCAAGAGAAAATTTGACCCAGGTAATATTAGGCACTTTCAGGTGGAAATGAATTCACCCAACAATGTCCTAAAACACATATGCATGTAGAATTTGACCCATACAATATAAAAAAATTTCAATGACCTCTACAAAATTCCCAAGCACATTTAGGAATTCCCAATGAGATTTAAAAATATGATGGGCACATCTAAAAATAACTAAGACAATGTGAATTCACCCCACAAATATGAAAATGTGCCAACAAACAAATTAAACATACAACAAACAAGCTTAATTCCTAGTGGAGATGAAGAACATGAGTGGACACTTCATTTTAAATAACATAAATAGTTTTCCAATATGGATGACTCTTTTAATAGAAGAAAACAACATCTCCCATAGTAAATAAGAATGTGCAGCTAATAAATCCTCATCCTTTCAAATACGATGCAGATCAACCATTAAAATATAAGCAACAAGATACCATGTAACACAACTACAAATTAACCACCACACAGAGGAAAAAAACATTTAACATGAAGTTTTTTTCCTGGAACCCAATTGGGAAAACCAATCGAATGGTGCTCGGTATTTTCTTTCCTCAAGTCTACCT
Organism: Picea mariana; assembly: GCA_032191745.1. Classification (NCBI taxonomy): domain Eukaryota; kingdom Viridiplantae; phylum Streptophyta; class Pinopsida; order Pinales; family Pinaceae; genus Picea; species Picea mariana. The sequence goes on along the minus strand of JASDQU010882339.1, from coordinate 28,611 downwards.
TTACGATGCTCTCCTCCTCCTTGGCCAAAAATCCCTTTAAGTATGAACCAAAGTGAAGAAATAGGGAGAGCTAGGGGGTAAGGGAAGGTCAACAACCATGGCTCTTCACTTCCCATTCCTTATCCTTCTCTCATTGTCATTTTAATTATGTTCTTTAACTTTTTAGTTATGTCATTATTTGACTTATTCCATGTAAACTTGAATTTTTTTACGTGGATTACATAATGCATTTTGATTGTCAATTTATTTTGCAGGTACTGAGTCTTATCCACTCTTCATTCCAGATCCATTTCAGATCACACCTCCCCATTGAGAGGATTTTTGGTCTCCAAACACTCTAGGAAACCAATCTGGATCAATGTTGTATGCTTCTATAGAATGTGGCTTTGACGTTGGCTCCTCACTACAACTCTAACTATGGGTCTGGCTTTGGCTTGTAGCTCTTGTCCTTGACTATGGCTTTAGCTCTAGTTATGGATAACTTGTTCTCGCAATGCAACAATATTCTCATTGAATCTCAACTTAAAGCAATCTATGAATCCAAAATCTAGACTCAATACTCATTCCCATCTCCCTCTGTAACTTGGAGACAATCCATCTCAACTACCAAAGAATTCAACACAATAAGAGAACACCTTATCGCGAAGTTTTTTTTTAGAAGTTCCTCAAAAAATTCTTCCCTTAGCTATATATAGCAGAGGTGGGCGATCAAAGGTTTTCTGGAGGTTTTTTTTTTTAGGTGTTCCTTTATGGCACATATGCACAAGTGTGCATCTAAAAACTACAACACTGATGCTTAAATGTTTAAAAGCCCCATCACTATTCATAGTGGAGGTGGGTCACAGGAGGTTTTTGTGGAGGTTTCGTTAATCGGTGCACATTTAAGAAATCAATGCACCAGAACGTTCATGAACAATCATTCCCCAATGCATCCACTTTGTCGTAGCACTTCCATAATTTATAATAAAATTACATGCATTGAATAAATTACATCGATGTCGTTGAACAAAATAGACTGATGCACCTATTTGTCTAAAGGCACACTGAGGTAGGGTAAATAAAAAAAATTACCAAACCAATTTTCATTGTTATAGTGCATATCATGATTTCAAACTCCCAAGAAAGCACCAATACTCACATTTTTTCCTAAGATGCTCTATTTTCGGTGCTCTACACTGACTTGGATAGCTCCATTGTTGGATTCGAGTCATTTCCAAATTTTGGAAATTACGACAAATTTTCATTTCCTCTCAATGGTGCAACCATACCTCCTTGGGATAGAACACAACAGGTAAATTATTTATTACCTTCCTATTTTTATTTTCATCCAATCAAATTTACAATTTAGCTTGAAATTGAACATTTTTTTCAATTTCGTTCAGTGTTCCTGAACGGTTCAGCTTGCCCCAAAGCAATGTGTATTGTGTAAGATACACAATGAGCATTGTTGTCGGTGTGTCTATTTATGTTCACACCGATGCCATTCAAGCTAGTGCACCACAAAAAAAATACAAAAAATAAAAGTAGTGCATTCTTCAGAACACCCCGGCATTGACTTAAAGTGGGATTATACCCGCATCGGTGCATTGCATTTCATTAACCACACTGCTATTTCAACGATATATAAAATTTAATCTAGCGGTGTGTTGATGCCCAAAATCACAACGTAGGGTACCTTCTTTCAAATGGTTGCAAATCCTTATTATTTATTTATATTTAATAATATACTAATAGGTGGGACCCCTTGTGTAACTTATTTGACTATGATGGAGAAGCAACACTTATGTTTCATGTGCTTATGACTTGGTTTTAGATACGAATTCTACAATTTAATTTCTTTAAATCAGTTTCAAAATAATTGATTAAAGGACATTATCTGCAATGTGACTAAAGAGGAAATGACATTGTCTTAATTATCTCTCACAAAGTATGACTATGCTTATTTTAAATTGATGAAGGATCTACACTCTTGTTTTAAATCATGTATGGTATATGGTGTATGGTGTGGTGATCACCTTGATTTCTTTCTATAAGGGTTGCACGCATGAGTTTAATTGGAAATCTAAGTTGTGACTTGGTATCCCTACAAAGGTTTTGACATATGTGTTACATGGGAATTTTGACAAGGGTTGGCGCAATTGTAGGTTTGAACATTGGAAAACTATGGGACATTCGGTTTGTATTTAATTTACTTGGATTTAATGGTTGATGAGTTATATAGTTGGATTTCATGTATCGGCTATCAATGGGAATGTAAGTGTAGAAGTGACACGCAGTAAATGAACGTCGCTCTAACCTACCTTGAGCCCGCCACCCTAGACATTGTTTGATTTGCTCCTTGTTGGTTGTTGATTTTCCACTTTGCTTAGTCATGGAAGAGGTATACATGCTTAGTCGTTTCTCCTTAGCATTTTTACACTTAGGTATGGGGTTTCTTGCTACTCCATTCATGAATATTTCTCTCTGCTCTTTAATTAAGTCAACATTTGGCTCTTGTTTTTTCGTGGTATGTGTATTTCCAAACCTATTATATGTATAAATGTTGAATGTGTATGGATTTTTGGCGATGTTTTGGTATCAGTGGCGTTGTGTATTTGAACTATTTGCATTAAAAATATATGTGGGTGTCTCTTACTGTATATAGTTGTTCATGATTTACTTGTGGAAAAGATTATCATTGGAGAAACTCTTGGGAATGCCTTTCCTCTAGTTTCTTGTTTTGTGATTCCCTCCTTCCCGAAAAAGGCATATCGCGACTCCTTACTTGTGGGTTATATAGAAACTCTGCCATTGGTTTTCGTGGCTAGTGTTGGTCACTATAATTTCTTATTAATTAAAACAATCAAGTGTTACATAAATTGTCAACCCAGGGAAGTCTGTTTATTTCAAAGGCAATCACACATTGTATATGCTCAATCTCAAAAGCAATATAGAGTTGTAGTAAAAGTACACTAATCACACCTTTCTTTGAACAGACTGAAGTTCTACTTTGAATTACAGAAAAATCAATCTATCTATTGCAGAGTTTAAGATTCAAAGGAAAATAATTATCAGAAGAATCCTGGATTACATTAAGAAACAACAACCTAGGAAAAGAAACCTTTCAACATGCTGCAAAGAAGACTAACTATTCTGAACAGAGAACAGGACCCTATTCCCCAAAGAAGGAATCTTCAGCACCTGTCTTTGACTATCACACTTTCATAAACTCATTCTGCAAACAGAATTACCAATCAAAATGATTAACAATTACCTAGGAATGAATTATATGAAAATGATGTAACAATCAGTTGGAAATAGAGTTTTAGCAAAACAGAGTTTTAACAAGGTATTAATAAAAACAATACTAACACACTACAGAAACTAATGGGTGAACCTTGTGAAAAAGTTGGGCCCTCTCCTTCTCACAAGATTCCCCAGAGATGAAAGGAACTAAGAAGAAATGATCAGAATAATCTTTTATTCATCTGTCAAATGTGTCAAGTTACAATATCCAAAGTGAACATGCTCCTTCTCTGTAGTTCCTTTCTATCTAAGCCTTTTCATAATTCCCTCTAATGCTGATTTCTCCCCTATTTAAAGAGGATAATCCTCTTAATACAATTAAGCATAAAATTACATGTGTACATACAAATCCTATTCTTGGTTTGATCTAATCTTCTATGCTAGAATAGGATATTTTGATCTTCCGTAGCAAAATGATGTTACAGTGGTTGAAATGGTGCTGGCTCGAGGTACAGCTGTTGCAGCTGGTGTAACAAATTCTTTAATTATCTCTTCTTGTTACTGCTGTGTGTGTTTCAGCATCGCAAATCACAGACTGTTCCAACAATGAGATTTGCGTACCGTTGACTTTTTCAGCAACGTGGTCTTCAAGAAGCAATGATGGTTGTAATGGTGCTGACTTTGAGGTACAACTGTTGCGGCTGGTGTAATAGCTCCTTTAATTATCTTTTCTTGTTACTGCTATAAATGCTATTTCAGCATCGCAAATCGTGAATTGTTTCAGCAACGAGATTTGCGTACTATTTGACTGTTTCAGCAGCGTGGTCAACAACAATCTTGTTACTGATGTGAACACTGTTTCAGCATCACAAATCGCGGGTTGTTTCAGCAACGGGAGTTGCGTACTGTTTGACTTTCAGCAACGTGGTCTTTGAGCAACAACAATAATTTAACTGCAGTCTTCAAACTATTTTAGCAACTATATATCTCTGATTAGTGGCTAAGTATGAAAGTAATGTAAAATTACATGTAAAACAAATTAAACATATAACAAAGAGAAGAAACGTTATATACCTTTGGGAAAATAGATTAAGGTGATAATGTAGGCTTGAATATGAGTGGGAAAACAATGTAATGATAGCAAAAAGTATGAGCAAAAAGGTACATTATAGGGTCCTAACAGCTAGTATTCCCATGCCCTTGCACTAACTTTGTCATTGTAAATGTGGAAATTTATGGTGGAATTAAACCTTTCGTGCTCCTTTGGCCAAACCCTCAACTTGTTTATCTGGTCTACTTCCACCACATTCTTGTCCACTGTTCTGTATTGAGCCCTGTGTTTGGAAAATATCGTGGGAGATGGCCAACCCAGAATTTAACAAAGGAACTGTTCATGCTATTTTTGGTCACGGGTTTTTGTTGTGCGAAGATGAAAAGGATTTTAAACCCACTCATTCATTTGGCAATATAGTTTGTCACAAGAAATTATTTGGTGTCAATGGCAGCATTGCAAAAATATTGTTAAGATACGACTTCTTGTGTTTTGTTTTCAAATGAAAAGAGCACATGTGTATGAATTATGTATGTTTTAAATGAGTCTTACAAACTAGCATGCGAGAAAAATTGAAGGCATGGTTTTAGTTGAATTATTCTTATACACAGGCAATCCTTTGGACACTTTGTGGGACCCTGTAGGTTTAAACAATACTAGTATTTCTATTGTAGGCCATAGCCTATCCGCTCCTCGACTGTTTTTTGTGATGGTTAATATTATTATGATGTTGTTCACTCCTCGAATTTATTGTGCACAAGTAATGTTATTATTGTTAAATAATTCCTCAGCACTAAACTATAAATTGGTTACTGTACAATGAAATTTCTACGACAAATGAGTAGCCTTGAAAAGAAACACCAACTCTGGGGTTTTTTTTTGGAAACAAAGTGTTGTTCAATTTTGAAACAGTAAAAGGTTTTGATTGTTAATTGACGTCGAGGATGGCATTGTTTGATTTATTCTTAGAACAATATCAATGGGAATCCCTTCCATTCTACCATTTTTCTCCAAATACAACCCCCTCATTATCCTAATTGCACTTGTTCACTCCCTGTTCTATAATATTCATTTTAAGGGAAGTCTGTATGGAATTGAAGAAAATCGATGTGGCAGTATTTGATGATTGGTATTCTAGGACATGCTTAGATACAAAGTTTATTGTTTTTATTGATTTCTTGAACAATATTCATAAATCCTCCCCCCTCCATGATATCACTTTATGCCAGATACAATCCCTCCATACTCCCATTTACCCTATCAATTCCCTGTTCATATGGCAATTAATAAATAGAATTTTTATGGATGGATTGCACATGTCTTGTAGTAAATTATAGAGCCAACTCTTGATTTATTGTAAGTGGAGTCTCATGGATGGGTTATCAAGAAATTCATGACTGATTAATTATTTCTACACGATGATTTTCTTCAGCAGGGGAAATAATGGCCAAAATAATAGAGGCAGAGGTAACTGGCTTCGGGACCATAGGAGGCCTCGATTTTATATTCACTTTGATGTTGATCCACAAGAGTTGAACCAACTGTTTCAAGCTAGGTTTTTTAATTGGGTTGGCCATGGGATATTGCATCATCGACTTGAAAGGGCCCCTTTTCAACAACCTCAGAATTTTCTCGACATTCTCGTTCCCCCACATGTGTCAATGCAGCCCGAACCTCCTGCAAATGACAGTTGAAAATAAATTGTTAATAAACTTGTTTCTCATTGCCATGGTTTTCCCACTATCTCATTTCCATTACCACCACCACCTCCAAGTAATCCTAATGCACACATTGCCCATGTTGTTTCACCAGTGATGTCCTCACATGCTAGCAAGGGACTGAAAACTAGCATCCCACAACCTGTGCTATTTAAAGGAAAAGTAGTGGCTTCCCCCTCTAGTCCATCCACAAAGTTTTCTAAATCTGTGTTTTCATGTCTCCACCTAAAAGATGATTTCTCCCATGTGATCAACGCAATACAACCCCAAGGGTCTAACCAACCAAGGGCTACCCTAAAAAAGTCAAGAGGAGACAATAGCGAGAAGAGGAAATGTGACTCACACAACAAATGTGGATTTTAAAGGTTTTTTTATGATATTCAATGATGAAGACAATGTTTAATGATTTTCAACATATTTTGGATATTTTTTTGTGTATAGTATGGATATATTTTTTTGGGATGTGGTCTTAATTATTGTTGATATTTGATATTCAGTTTAAATTATATCCATGGGAGCTACAAGGGTGTTAGATAATCCAAATGATTATTTTTGTACTCTATATTTGATTATTGGAAAAAAGAGAATGATGGGAGTCACAAGGGGTCCCACCTATTTAGTTATTATTAATTAAGACCCTTTTTTTATATATTATTATTTATTTATCCTAATTGATTAGTTAAGTTAATTTGACTTAACGAAAGAAAGCAGTTGAACTAGTTCAACTTATTGGGAAAGAATAAAGGCTCAAGAAGATGAAGAGACAAGGAGAAATAGAAGGGGAACTACAACACTAAGGTTTTCTCTCTATTTAGTAAGATAGCTTCAGTTTTCATTCATTTATGAGTTTAATTGAAAGCTTAATCCTCTTGATGAAAGAAGGGTCTTACTGAAGGCAGTAGGATTCAAAACTGGACCATACATTTCAACAACTTGTTTTAAAGGTGTTTGATTTATCCTTGATAGTTTGTGTATTCTTGTTTGTTTATGAATTAATTTTCATGGCTGATAAGGAATATCTTGTAGACTCAAGTGGCAGCATTTTGTGGCCAGCTGATCCAGATCATTAGTTTCAATTTTATTTCATTGTCAAGGTATTTTTGTATGGTGCCTATCGCAGAATTGTAAATCTGACTTTGGTCCATACTCTCGCATGGGTTTGTAAAAGAGAAATACAGTTTTGTATCTCAGAATGAAATAAAATCAGATTATTGTTTTGTCTCATACATGTGTTTTCATGACTTGGTTCTTCCTTTATATTTTGTCTCCATGTTTACTTCATTGTAAAATCTGTATACATTCACCTAGCTTTGTTTAAATTTTTAATTTTACGTTGTTACAAATATAAATCATAAAACCCTCCTTGATCCTTTGTAATTGATAATTGTGGATTGAGCAAAAGTTTTAAGGCTATAAACCCAGGGTGACATTCCCAACTATCTTTTCCTAGACAGGAAATATATGAAAATGATTGAGTAAGGTATTCCATACCTTTTCCTCAACATTTATTTGGTGACCATACTCGAAAAAAAAATAAAAAAATCATTATCCATGTTTCCCTGGGTTCTTGTATTTTTGTATTTACTGTTATATGATTTTATGTTTATAATATTATTTTTTTCCTTTTTCCATGAATCTATTGAATCCTACCTTGCATGATCATGTATAAATCTAATTTGAGTTCATTGTCAATGGTTAGTTGTCCTCTTTTCAAGGGTAACTGATGGGAATCTTCTCATAACCATATTGATGATTTCCTTAGCTTTTGTCAATATATTGGGGTTTATGATACAGATACTTCTACATATATGTTTTCACTTTACCTTTGTGTTAAATAAGGATACTAGTCTAGACGTAAAGTATTGAGTCAAATTTTCACGGGAGAATCAATTTTTGTAAAGCTTCTTATCGACTTTCCTCCTTCGCCTATCTTTCATCACTTTTAATTTCTACCTGAAAGAATACCAGATCCTCCTCGATGTAACTTTTGCTATGGTCCTCATGAACAATTAACATGTGGATTGTTCTTAAAGGATAAAAATGAATATCACACAAATCCCTCTCCCTTCATGATGAGTATGCAGGAGGACGATCATGCATCTAGTAGTGCTATATTCATAGAAGATTGTAAGGATTATTTTCTTGATATGCCTACTAATCATACTTCTAAAAATTATTTATTTGATGCCTTCCCTTTTAATGATGACCTTTTTGAAATATATCCTACTCAAGATAAACTTGTGTCTAATGAATTAATCTTCATGGATGAATCCGGGAGGGAGAATTATCTTGATTTGAATAGCACTATCTCTCATATTTTTCTTGACCATTATAAAGATGATGAAAGAGGGGATTCGAGGGGCCATATAGGTTCATATGTTGACTCTCCTTCTAAAAATTCCCATAAGGATAATCAAGATTTTACATTGCAAAATTCCATCACAAACCCATTGTTTCAGTTCAAAGAGGTTGAGGAATTCAATGATGATATACATATCTCCCTTGCATTCATGATTTATTTTGATGATGATAAATTTAAAGGGATTCCTATGCATTTGAATCCTTTATTTTCTACATCGGTGCATAGTAGTTCTTTTCCTGATCAGGAGATCGTAAATGATGACCTTATAATGCTTAAAGATCCAATCAACTCCATCCTCTTCATCAAAAGTTCTAACCATCATTCTAATATTATTGATCATGCGCATGTTTCCAATATCAAGCCAAACTCCTGTCTTGTTGGTTGGCAGGTCCTGCAAGATGGTAATCACTTTTTATGGATCTTGATAGGCCCACTACCCTTGCTACATGCATTTTTTGGTTGGCAGGGTGATAGACACTCTTTATGCATCATATTTCAATTCATTAATCATCCATCCAAAATAGATGATTCATTTCTCTATGAAACATTCCATCCTACCTG
>JASDQU010882339.1:1086-19644 GCA_032191745.1 Picea mariana | reverse complement strand
CTACCCTTGCTACATGCATTTTTTGGTTGGCAGGGTGATAGACACTCTTTATGCATCATATTTCAATTCATTAATCATCCATCCAAAATAGATGATTCATTTCTCTATGAAACATTCCATCCTACCTGACTCCAATAATGTTTTCCCTTTCCTTTGTACATAAATAATAAATTGGGTTTTTAGTTTATTTAGTTTTTTCTTTCGCTTTTTCTGTTCTATTTAGATTGCATGATGTTTTGTCGAGATGAAGGTCTAGATCAATTTTTCCATAATTAAGTCATTTCTATAAGTATTGTTGATCAATAAAAAATAAATATATACACATTTATCACGATGTCCTCCTTTTAGACATCACTAAAATTGCTTTTTTCTTTCAACACTTTTGTTGGATAGTTGACTTTGTCTTCTTCCCTACTTCTGCTATCCCTTTCTTCCCTCCATCCTAATATTCAAAAGAGAATATCATAAATTTTTTCTTCTTGAAGCTTTAAGAAGTATTATATGTTACATAACGATCAAATGTTATTCATATAGGACCAAACCCCCTCATATGTAACACATTCCATGAGTTATTCCCAAAATCCTGCCTCATTATTTCCCTTAAACCATATTTTCCCCCTGTTGCATAACTATTCTCTTTAGTAATTTTTTTTCTCTAGTCTACGAAACTGAACATTCTGAGTTCTTAATCTGTTGGAAATAGATTACCATGTGGAGTCGCCAGTTTGTTGACACCCAAAATCGCAACGTAGGGTACATTCTTGCAAATGGTTGCAATGCCTTATTATTTATTTATATTTAATAATATAGTAATAGGTGGGACCCCTTGTGTAACTAATGTGACTATGACGAAGAAGCGACACTTATGTTTCATGTTCTTATGACTTGGTTGTGACATGAAATATACAGTTTATTTGCATTAAATCAGTATACAAATAATTTATTACAGGACGTTATGGGCAACGAGACTAAAGAGGAAATGATGTTGTCTTAATTATCTCTCACAAAGTATGACTATGCTACTTTTAAATTGATGAAGGATCTACACTCCAGTTTCAAATCATGTATGGTATATGGTGTATGGTGTGGTGATCACCTTGATTTCTTACTATAAGGGTTGTGCACATGAGTTTAATTGGAAATCTAAGTTATGAATTGGTATTCCTAGCAAGGTTTTGACATATGTGTTACATGGGAATTTTGACAAGGGTTGGTGCAATTGTAGGTTTGAACATTGGAAAACTATGGGACATTTGACTTGTATTTGATTTATTTGGATTTAATGGTTGATGATTTGTATAGTTGGATTGCTCATACTGGATATGAATGAGAATGTAAGTGTAGAAGCAACGTGCAGTAAATGCACGTAACTCTAACCTACCTCGATCCTGCCACCCTAGCCATTTTTGCATTTTCTCCTTGTTGGTTTTTGCTGCTCCACTTTGCTCGGTCGTGGAAGAGGTATACAGGATTGGTCGTTTATCCTTATCACTTTTACACTCAGGTATGGGGTTTCTTTCTGCTCCATCCATGAATATTTCTCTCTTCTCTTTAATTAATTCAAAAGTTGGCTCTTGTTTTCTCGTGGTCTGTGTATTTCCAAAGCTATGATATGTATAAATGTGGATTGTGTATGGATTTTTGGTGAAGTTTTGGTCTTGGTGGAATTTGTATTTCAACTATTCACATTGAAAATCTATGTGGGTGTCTCTTACTACATATAGTTGTTCATGATTTACTTGTGGAAGAGGATATCGTTGGAGAAACTCTCGGGATTGCCTTACCTCCAGTTTCTTGTTTTGTGTTTCCCTCCTTCCCGACAAAATCGTATCACGACTCCTTACCTATGGGTTATATGAAAACTTTGTCGTTGGTTTCATGGCTAGAATGCCCACGCCCTTGCACTAACTCTGTAATTGTAAACGTGGAGATTTATGGTGGAATTAAACCTTTCGTGATCATTCTTGCCAAACCCTCAACTTGGTTAGCTCGTCTAATTCCATGACATTCCTATCCACTATTGTGTACTGATCCCTATGTTTGGAAAATATCATGGGAGATGGACAACCTAGAATTTAGCAAAGGCATTGTTCATGCTCTTTTTGTTCATAGGTTTTTTATGTGTGAAGAAAAAAAGGATGTTAAACCCACTCATTCGTTTGGTAATATAGTCTGTCACAAGAAATTATTTGGGATCAATGGAAGCGTTGTTGTTGGCCCTTGACCAAGTTCTGAGAGATATTTGGTTAAGTTTGACCTATTTTGGGACTTCGACAGCCTGTCGAAGGAGGAGTGCAAGACGAAGCAGAGATCGTGGGATCTCGGCCCCTTTTTGGGTCCTTTTTGGGATTTGGGATTATGTAACAGGTATGGGATGTTGGCCCATGGGTTTACCCATGTTTAGGCATATTTTGTAAAGTATATATAGAAGACTAGGTGATGTAATGGGAGAAGGGATAGGAATAGCTAAGTGTTAAAGGTGGATCTGTGTGATCAAGGTTGTAAGTGCTCTGTGCATACTGTGTGAGACTTGCAGAGCTAAGTGAAACTCATTGTAAGAGGTTGTGGAAGGCTGTGTACTTATATCTACTTGGGGAAGGAGGATCTAGCGAGCTGCGCAGATATCCTGTCCTATGCGGAGTAAGGTTTTGAAGCTCCTTGCATGTAACCTATTAAAGAAGATAATAAATAAGATGAGTTGGTGGATATAGCCCCAGGGTGGGGGTGAACCACGTAAATGTTGTGTTGTCATACTTTGTGCGATGTCTTGATATGCTTATGTCTTTACTTGCTAAACTGATTTGATATAGATAGATAGATCTGTTTATACTTTGTGCTAATGTTGTATATGGATATAGATATGACCTATGTGAATGTGCTTAGTGCTTGAATATGCTAGATTTAATCTACCTCTTTATGATAAGTGCTTAGATTCATCATATCTGAGTGAATGATGTGATTCTCTGTTTTATCTGCGCAGTAGAATAGTGGTTAAATATTGATGAACTGTTGGTGCTAAGTGCTCTGTTAAGTATTACAATCATAGATCTGTGTCCTAGATAAGGTTGTAGACACCTGAGTCCTGCAACCATCCATGCCTCTACCTCAAGTGAGACTTCATGTGCTTCGCAGGTGTTGCCGAAAGGGTCGGTAGTTAGGGTTTTGTTGGTGTGTTGTTGTAGTGTTGAACCTTGGGTCTGCCCCTGTGCCAACAAATGGTTCTGTTGCCAGGACCTGAAACTGTGATTGTTGGGAAATAAGGAAGAAGAAGCTTTGTGCAAAGACCTGAACTAAAACTGTGAAATATCTGTGCATAGATCTATCACTCTAGTGCACAGTATTCTACTCGAGTTATAAATCTCTGTGTTGAAGAAAAGAGTTAAGTTCTGAAGAAAATAAGACAGATCTGAAGAAAAAAAGGTAAGATATGGATGCTTTGTTCTTTGAGAAATGTAAAAGTGAGAATTTTTTCTTAAAAAGCTAAGATTTGCAAGCTCCATGCTTTGATAAAGGTAAGAATAGTGAAAAGTTTTAGATCTGAAGGTTTTGTGCTCTGTAGAAGTAAGTTAAGCGGAAATTTTTTGTTTCAAAAGTATGGATCTAGGTATGGTTGATAGATTCTATCCTAGATTGAAAACTAGGGCACTAATAGATGAAATAAGGTTTGATATGTGTAGATATGATAAGAATAGTGAAAGATATATTATACCTATGCATAGAAAGAATGTTTGGACTAAAAAATGTATGCAGGATCGTAGAAAGAAATGTTTGCAGATTATCTACTATGATCCTAGCATGCAGTATAGAAAGAGATGGGGATCATTTAAAAGAAAGAGAGGATTAAACCTCTGTTACAGTTGTAGAAAACTAAGACATCTTGCTAAGGAATTCCCTAGGAGAAGACCTAGTTGTCTCTACTGCAAAGTTATGAACCACGAAGTATTGGATTTCCCTAGAATGATTTCTAATCTTGAAGGAATGAACATGAGACAAGAAAACCCTAAGGAAGATATAGAAATGGCATAAACCTAGAAAGAATCAGAGAAATTATTGCTTCAAATAAGAGAAACCATGAATGACCACCAACATGTCATCTTATCAGAGATCTTCAAAGAAAAAGAATGCCTTGAATCAAGAATAGGAGACTTCGACATTGACGTTGTTCTAGATGAGGAAACACAGGTGAATATCATGACAGAAAGAACTTGGGAACTTTTAGGGGAGCCTTCTATGACTCCTTCATTGGGAGGAATAAGGATATTTAGAGAAAAGTTGGTAAACCTATGTGGAAAGCTCACCAAGATATCTATGAATGCCAATGGAACTTAGATAGAGGAAGATTTTGAGATTGTTAGATTTATTGAGAACAATGCCCCATTTACCATGTTACTAGGAAAACCTTGGATTGAAAAAGATCATGATAGAAGGAAAGAAGAAGAATAAATTTTAGAACAGAAGAAGCAAGAGTTAAAATATTTTATGACTAGAAGGATCACACACTTGATTAAATAATAAAAGAAAATATCAAAGCTATTTAACACCAGAGACTCGGATGTCAAAGTTGCAAGAAAACTAGAACACCCACAGAATATTGAAGTACCTATTCTAGATAAAGAAGAAGCATCACTCTCGAATCTTAGGAAAGAATCTGAACAACGTGAAGTAACTATGCCACAAGAAGATAAGAATCAGAATGGAAAAAGGCATACTGAGAGGAATCTCACTGGAAAGAAGGCTAGAAATCTAAGTAAGAAGAGAGATAATATTGACAAGTTACAGAAGGTTCTAGAAGGAACCTCACAGATGGAAAATTTGCAAAATTGGAACTTTGTCAGGATAACAAAGAAATGTCACATGGCACTTCACCATGGTGAAGAAATATAGTCGTTAGGATTAATATAACCATCTAGCTGACCCTACAAACAGGTCGAACAAAATTTATGGTTCGCCACCAGACCGTTGGACCATGTTGTAACAAAGAGAACATAGTTAATGAAGGCTTCTTTCCCATTTCCACCCATTGTAAGAGATTCGTTGCCAAGTTATCTATTTATCCCATTGCACCATGCCCCGAGAACACTTTTTCTAACCGTGAATCTGAACCCACAGACTTGTTGATTTTACATAGTGCTCATTGTGTTATTTCCCTATATCGTATTTTCGTGTCTAAGTTACTCCCCAAAACTGAGATTTTCAATCCCGAGCACGTATGTCGGCTGAGTTCAGCGCTGCATAGAAAGTTTTTGAAGAATTTTTGATCGATATCATGACTGAAAGAGTGATGTCGATGTCTGCAGGTGTACAAGCCTCATCGACAAGAATGATGCAAGCTTCTTCGTCAACTGCTCGTAGAGAAGGACCATCCCGACCATCAGCAGAAAAGAGAACCAAGCATAAAGACGACCTTGCAAATGAAAAAATGATTCCAACCATATTTCTTGATTGCATCCCACCTCTGGCTAGCATGGTAAATCGTTATAGTGTACCACACGATTTCACATACACCATAATTATTGCGTACATCCCGAAGGGGATACGTGCAATTTGAACAGACCAGGACAAGATTGCAGCACTAAAGTTTAGTGACTTCAACTTCGTAGATTGCAATATCTATGGCATCCTCACCCCATATAAGTACCTAACCAGAACTAAAGGAAATAATTCAAAAATCATCCCCCATTCATGGACAATGAACCTCGCGCAGTCCACCCTGTTGAACATCATGAAAATCCCACACTTCAGAAGACACCATGAAGTTAATGCTTGTGTCAAGATACTACTGTCATGTTACCATGGCAGATACTTATGGCTCGACCACTGCATTATAGTTGACTCGAAATAGATCCACAACATCACAGGCATGAGTATGCAAGGACCTGGCCCGCAAGAATTTTATCCAGGAAAAGTCATAGATCATGCACTTGCACAGAAGATAAAGGACACCTATGGCAATATTGAGAAGGGAACAAGAGGCTACAAGTTAGCTTCCATTCAGAGTAGAGCAGTGTGCCTTGCATTTCAAATGATAGATGGGAAGTTAGTAAGAAATAACTGACCTACGCAGGTCACCAACTTTGTTGTTGACCTTGTAGGGAAGTGCACAAAAGGCCTACAAATGAACTGGGTGAAGTACCTAGTTAACTAGTTGGAACTTGATTGCCGAGAAGCCCAGGACTAGGGTTACAAATTCCATTTCAGTTGGCTCCTGGTCCTTATTGCATTTGTTGCCTAGGATATGCTGGAAGGAGCAACCTTCCCAGACATAGAGTCATTCGAACTATTTTCCGCAAAGTTTGCTACCCTGTGGTATTCAATAGATATGAACAAATAGTGGCAGTTGAATGTTGTGTTTCATACATACTACCTTCAACTAGAGCAAGCCATCGAATCTGAGACTCACATGACTCCAAAAACATTACAAAGGTTTCGAACACTCATGAAGTTCAGCGCAGATCGACACTTCACTTATATTACAACATGGGCAGATGAACATAAAGCTAAGCTCCAGACACACTATAATCTCACAGAAGAAGACCTGGAGGAAATCACTAAGGAATGGTCCACTAACCTCCTTATCCCCACCAACTTTGCATAGATATCTGATAATGATATCCTAGAGGACACCCATAAAGAACAAAATACACCCGGGCAGAAGAAGACTGTGGAGGTCCAAAACTTAAGAAACACCTCTAGAAAGATTCTTTGCATGTCACCTGACTGAGGGGGTGGTGATGAAGTCGAAGCTAAATGGAGGCCCAATGAAGTAACACCGCCTAGAGATGAGGAGGATCCCTCAAAGAAGAGGAAGGTTTCCCCCATGAAACCTTATTTCTGGAAGAAGTCGAAAGCTACAATGACCAAGATGCAAACTGTCCTCACCTTTGACGATTTTGACTTCATCATGGCAGCCTTGAACAACGCCTCGCTGGAAAAAGTAGAGAAACAAGCGGCCAAGCAGGAAGAAATTTATGATAGGATCGAAGTCGAAATCTGAGGGGTACAATAGGCCCTTTAGTCCAGTCGCACAACCTCCATTGTGCTGGGAGAACCAGAGTTGGGAGATGCGCCAACCCAAATCCATCAACTAGCTGATAAAGTCGAAGCTCGCCTTCGACGAGCACATGAAGCAACTGACCAAGCTACCCAAGCTTTGACACAAGTACAAGGAGTACTTGTTGAACAATGCTGAGCTACAGAATAGGAAAATATTGATCTCCAAGCAAAGTTCGATGAAGAAAAATCACAGATGCAGCAAGGAAAAGAACAGTGCTCACAGAGCAACTTGAAGTAAAAGAAGCGGTGAGAAGAGCACTTCGCTCCATGAAAGTTGTTGAAATAAAGGCAGAAGATCAAGTCACGTATCAAGTGGAAAAACTCACAGAAGCTATCTAGCAGTTATGGCAATGCATAGAAAACTTAGACCTCCGCGCAATGCCCGATACCCCACAGGATGTAAGGGACCAAAGAGCAGCAATGCTTAAAGCACAGTAGAGAGAATAAAATACCTTAATATGGAATGTAAAAAAATTATTGATTGCAGTGCCAAGACCTATGAGAAAATCACAGAGAATCCAAAACTAAAGGCACTGGAGTTGAAACTGCAAGAGGTGAAGTATCAAGCTGAAATAATACAGGTGCAGTTGAAGCCTCTGTCAGCTGTGGAAAGAATGAAGTGTTCCCAATAACAATGCACCACCCAACAACAGGTCCACACTATCCAGATCAGAGTTATGGAAGTAACTCAACGACTCCAACCTGTACAAGATAAGGCCTACCAATTGTTCACAGAGGTAGAAGACCAAGGAGAAGAGCTTGAGCAAGTTGTTATTGCAACTGAACAATGCCTGGAGGGGCCCGTGAACGAGGTAGTCATCCAAGAGTTTTTTGCACAAGAGATCATGGAAAAGCAACAAGTCGAAGCATCTTGAGCCAAGATCAAGGCTTTCGAAGCAGAACTACCCAGATCAGAGTGACTCAGGATGCGTCACATGTGAGTGTTGGGGGCCTATTGGCCCTTGACTAAGTTTTGAGAGATATTTGGTCAAGTTTGACCTATTTTGGGACTTCGACAGCCTGTCGAAGGAGGAGAGAAAGATGAATCAGAGATCATGGGATCTCGGCCCCTTTTTGGGTCTTTTTTTGGATTTGGTATTATGTAATGGGTATGGGATGTCGGCCCATGGGTTTACCCATGTTTAGGCCTATTTTGTAAAGTATATATAGAAGACTAGGCGATGTAATGAGAGTAGTGATAGGAACAACTAAGTGCTAAAGTTGGATCTGTGTGATCAAGGTTGTAAGTGCTCTGTGCATACTATGTGAGACTTGTAGAGCTAAGTGCAAGTCATTGTAAGAGGTTGTTGAAGGCTATGTTCTTAGATCTACTTGGGGAAGGAGGATCTAGTGATCTACATAGATCTCCTGTCCTATGCGGAGTAAGGTTTTGAGGATCTGTGCATGTAACCTATTGAAGAAGATAATAAAGAATAAGATTTGGTGGATGTAGCCATAGGGTGGGGGTGAACCATGTAAATGTTGTGTTGTCTTTATTTGTGTGATGTCTTGATATGTTTATGTCTTTACTTGCTAAAGTTCTCTGATATAGATAGATAGATCTATTTATGCTTTGTGCTAATGTTGTATATGGATATAGATTTGACCTATGTGAATGTGCTTAGTGCTTGAATTTGCTAGATTTAATCTACCTCTTTATGATAAATTCTTAGATACATCAGATCTGAGTGAATGATGTGATTCTTTGTTTTCTCTATGCAGTAGAATAGTGGTTAAATATTGATGAACTTCCAGTGCTAAGTGCTCTCTTAAGTATAAAAATCACAGATCTGTGTCCCAGCTAAGATTGCAGACACTCGAGTCCTGCAACCACCCCTTCCTCTACCTAGGGTGAGAATTCATCTGCTTCGCAGGTGTTGCCAAAAGGGCTGGCAGTTAGGGTTTTGTTGGTGCGATGTTGTAGCATTGAACCCTAGGTCTTCCCCTATGCCAACAGTTGCAAAAATATTGTTTTTGTTTTCAAATGAAAAGAGCACCTATGTATGAATTATGTATGTTTTAAATGAGTCTTACAAACCAGCATGAGAGGAAAATTGAAGGCATGGTTTCAGTCGAATTATTGTTATACAAAGGTAGTGCTTTGGACACTTTATGGGACCCTGTAGGTTTAAAAAATATTGGTGTTTCTATTGTAGGCCACATCCTGTCCGCTCCTCGACTATTTGATGTGATGGTTATGATTATTATGATGTTGTTCACTCCTTGACTTTATTGTTCACAGGAAATGTTATTATTTTTAAATAATTCTTGGGCACTAAAATATAAATTGGTTACTGTACCATGAAATTTCTAAGGAAAATGAGCATCCTTGAAAAGAAACACTAGCTCTGGGTTGTTTTTATGGAAACAGAGTGTTGTTCAATTTTGAAACAATAAAAATTTTTGATTGTTAATTGAAGTCGAGGATGGAATTGTTTGATTTATACTTAGAACAATATCCATGATAATCCCTTCCATTCTACCATTTTTCACCAAATACAACCCCCTCATTATCCCAATTTCACTTGTTCACTCCATATTCTATGATATTCATTTTAAGAGAAGTCTGTATGGAAATGAAGAAAATTGATGTGGTAGTAATTGATGGTTGGTATTCTGGGATATGCTTAGATAGATAGTTAATTGTCTTTATTGATTTCTTGAACAATATTCATAAATCCTTACCCCTCCATGATATCACTTTACGCCAGATACAAGCCCTCCAAACTCCCATTGACCCTATCAATTCCCTGTTTGTATGGAAATTAATAAATGTAATTTTTATGGATGGATTGCATGTGTCTTCTAGTAAATTATAGAGCCAACTCTTGATTTATTGTAAGTGGAGTTTCATGGATGGGTTATTAAGAACTTCATGACTGATTAAATATTTCTACAGGATGATTTTATTCATGAGGGGAAGCAATGGCCGAAATAATAGAGGCAGAGGTTACTTGCATCGGTACCATAGGAGGCCTCAATTTTCTGTTCACTTGGATGTTGATCCACAAGAGTTGAACCAACTGTTTCAAGATAGGTTTTTTAATTTGGTTGGCCATGGGATATTGCATCATCGACTTAAAAAGGCCCCCTTTTCAACAACCTTAGAATTTTCCCGTCATTCCCATTCCCCCACATGTGTCGATGTAGCCCGAACCTCCTGCAAATGATGGTTGGAAAAAAATTGTTAATCAACCTATTTCTCACCCCCATGGTTTTCCCACTATATCATTTCCATTAGTGCCACCACCATCTCCAATTAATCCTACTGCAAAAATTTCCCATGTTGTTTCACCAGTCTAGTCCTTGCATGCCAATAAGAGACTGAAAACCGACGTCCCACAACTTGTGCTAGATAACGAAAAAGTAGCATCTTCCCCCTCCAGTTTATCCATAGATTCTTATAAACCTGTGTATTCACGTATCCACGTAAAAAATGACTGCTCCCAAGTGATCAACACAATACAACCCTAAGGATCTAACCAACTATGGGCTACCCTAGAAAAATCAAGAGGAGACAACAGTGAGAAGAGGAAATATGCCTCACACAACAAATATGGATTTTAAAGGTTTTTTTATGATATTCAGTGATAAGACAATGTTTAATTATTTTCAACATATTTTGGACAACAATATTTATTTTGGATATTTTTTGTGGATAATATAGATATATTTTTTTGGGATGTGGTCTTAATTATTGTTGATATTTGACATTTAGTTTAAATGATATCCATGGGTTCTACAAGGGTGTTATATGATCCAAATGATTAATTTTGTACTCTAGATTTGATTATTGGAAAAAAGAGAATGATGGGAGTGAGAAGGGGTCCCACCTATTTAGTTAATATTAATTAAGAACCTTATTTATATATTATTATTTATTTCTCCTAATTGATTAGTTAAATTAGTTTGACTTAAATACAGAAAGTATTTGAACTACTTCAACTTATTGGGAAAGAATAAATGTTCAAGAAGATGAAGAGACAAGGAGGAATAGAAGGGGAATTGTAACACTAAGGTTTTCTCTCTAGTTAGTGAGATAGCTTCAGTTTTCATTCATTTCCGAGTTTACATGAAATCCTAATCCTCTTGATGACAACATAGTCTTATTGAAGGCACTAGGATTCAAAACTGAATCATACATTTCAATAGATTTTTTTAAAGGTGTTTGATTCATCTTTGATAGTTTGTGTATTCTTGTTTGTTTATGAATTAATCTTCATGGATGATAAAGAATATATTGAGATTCAAGTGGAAACATTTTGTGGAAAGTTGATCCATATCATTAGTTTCATTTTTATTTTACTGTCAGGGCCTTTTTTTATGGTGTCGATCATAGACTTCTAAATCTCACTTTGGTCCATACCCTTGCAAGGATTTGTAAAAGAGAAATACAGTTTTGTATCTCATAATGAAATAAAATCAGATTATTGTTCTGTCCCATACATGTTTTTTCATGAATTGGTTCTTCCTTTCACTTTTGTCTCCATGTTTAGTTCAATGTAAAATATTTATACATTCACCTAACTTTGTTTAAATTTTTATTTTTACAATGTTACAAATATAAATCATAAAATCATCCTTGATCCTTTGTAATTGATACTTGTGGATTGAGTGAAAGTTTTGAGGCTATAAAACACGTGTCACATTCCCAACTATATTTTCCTAGCCAGGAAAGATCTGAAAATGATTGAGTAAGGTATTCCATACCTTTTCCTCAACACGGTGCACCAAGTTTAATCAATTGCCCCAAGGCATACTTGAAGCATAACACCACGGTAAGAACCTCTGTCAGAGTGTCTATATATTTCTACACCAACATCATTCAAGCTATCACACCACGATAAATTACCAAAAAACCAAAGAGGTGCGTCCTTCAGAATGACACCGACAAAAAATGGGCTTGTAACTGCACCGGTGCATTACACTTCACTAACTGCACTGCTATATCAATGATATATAAAATTTAACATAGCGGTGCACCAAGTTTAATCAATCACCCCTGGGCATACTTGAAACATAATGCCTCAGAAAGTCAATGTTTAAACGCACCTTAATACTTTATAATAAATTATATGCACTGAATAAATCATACCGATGTTGTTGCATATTATGCCTCGGTGCACCTAAATGTCCCAAAGCGCACTTAAGTAGGGTAAATTTAAAAAAAAATTACCAAATTGATTTTCATTGTTACAATTCATCCTGTGCTTCCATACTCTCAAGCAATCATCGATGCTCACCTTTCTATTTAAGGCGCCATGTTTCCGGTGCTCTACACTGACTTGAATATCTCCATTAGTGGATTCCACACATTTCCAAAATTTGGAAATTACCACAAATTTTCATTTCATCTCAATGGTGCAACCATGCCTCCTTAGGATAAAAAAGATGAAGAAAATTATTTATTACCTTCCTATTTCATTTTCATCCTTTCAAAATTACAATTTAGTTTAAAATTTGTGAATTTTTTCAATTTTTTTCCCAATTTCACGCAGTGAACCTGAATGATTTGGATCACCCCAAAGCAATGTGTACTGTGTTAAATACAAAGTGAGAAATGCCTCTGGTGCACCACATAAATGTATGCACTGATGCGGTTCACTTAAGTGCACCACAATGAAATATTAAAAACAAAGCGTTGTGTCCTTTAGAACGCCTCAAAACCGAGGCACAATGGGCTTCTACCCACACCAACACAATTCACTTCATTAACTGCAGTGATAGCTCAATTATATATAAAATTTAACTTAGTGATGCACCAATTCTAACCACCAAAGCTGGGGTGTACCCGAAAAATAACACCCCGATGCATCAATGTTCAAACACATCACCATACTTTACAAAAAACATACACAGACTGAATCAATCACTCTGGTGTTGTTTAAAATTACGCACTGCTATACTTCACTAAAAAAATAGCATTGCTAACATAGCGATTTATAAAATTTAACATAGCGGTGCAACCATTGTAATCCAATGCAACAGTAATGTATACAGAAATGCACTAGGACATATATTGCCCGATTTTTCATAGCGGGGCATCTCATTGGATGTCTCATTCCTGATGCTCTATCCTTTACAACATGGTGCCTCCTTCGGAATTCCTCGAAACTGACACAAAATGGGATTCTACCTGCATCGACACATTTCACTTCATTAATTGCACCACTGGATTAACGTATATGGAAATTTAACCTAACGATGCACAAATTTTAACCAACCACACCGATGCAAACCATACACATAATGCCTCAAAAAATAAATGTTCAAACTCACCACCATATTTTATAAAACACATACACGCATCAAATAAATTGCATCGGTTTCGTTTAACATTACCCACTGGTACACTTCTCCTAACTAAAAACACCACTAACATAACGATTTATAAAATTTATTGTAGCGGTGCATCCATTGTAATCCAATGCACTGGTACATATATTGCAAACATTTTCATAGTGGAGCATCTCATTAGATGCATGGTTCTCGATGCTCTATCCTTGAAAACACACTGATGTACAAAACATCAATTCTCTACTATCATGGTGGTCTCAGTGCATTAATAGCGACCCATTGGACTACTTCAATTGTGATAATGAAGTTTATCTTAGTGGTGCCCATCAGTCTAGCAAACACACCAGTGTTGTAAATTCAACATCATCGGTAGATAGCATGCTAGTTCTCTGCTAGACATGGCACACAAGTGCATTCAATTTAACAAAGGGCACTGTGGATTTGTGCACTATAAATTTTAGCGTTGTAGTGAGTCTTTGTTAACGAGATGAACCAATACTAACAAAAGAACTTTGCCGGTGTAGATAGTCCTATGGGACACACTTCTTAGTGGTGTTGTTGTTTTGAGATAGTGTATAGACCGTAGTGGTGGTGTAAATATTTATTTGCAAAAAAAAGCTAATTTTGGATTTTTTTAAATACACGTTATTTATATATGTTTTTTTTATAATTTCAATTTATTTTATCTTTAAATATGTTCCTAACAATATTTTTGTGTGACTCAGAGATGACGATGACGAGAGAAGAAGGAGGTGGGGTGGTGATCCATATGGATATCGGTGGCTACCCACCTTTTCCAACTGGCTCAAAATAGTTTTCTGGCAATTTTGGTAATTTACTACTTTTAGCAGTTTTCACTTCTGAAGCCATTTTGAGGTCCTAAACGATGTTTTTGGGGGAAAAAAAGGTTTTCAATATAGGAATCCCTTCAATATTGTACCTAAAATGAATCTCCTCGACGATACCTTTCTAATGGGCTATCATAGGCCTAAAACGAAGATCGTATGCAAAAGTTACGACCCCGGGAAGTTGATGTACTAACTTACCCAAACGGGGCCCACATGACTTTTGGCGCTTCATCTCCTAGGGTTAGGTGTTTGGATGTCTAGGATTTTTGACATTCTTGATGATTGTAAAAATTCTTTCAGATCCTCATTGTAATGATCTTCTTATGAAGGAGTGCAACTGTCACATCTCTTCTCAGAGATAATCCACCACCATTCCAGCAAGCTTGTTTCCGCTGCATTTTACAATTTTTAGCTTATTTAGTTATTGAATAGAAAATCAATTTTACTGTATCTCTGTTATTTTGCGTTAAGAACCTGTTAATAATCTATATTCATTTCATTCTGCTCATAAAATCTGGATTAGTGGTATCACATCGGTCTGCTCCTTGTCGTCTTAATGCATGTCCCCAACGAGGTCGGAGTACAAAGAGTTGGGTCTCGAGCTTGTTTCTCTTGAGGAAAAAATCTATCGCACACCCAAGAGACCTCTCATGGTAGGAGAAAAGAAATATGATAGGACAGAAGATCCTTTCAAACCATTTATTGAGGAATCCCTCACACAATAGAGGAACGAGATGATGGATAGTTTTGCGCAAATCCTTTGGCGGCTACCAACAGACGACTCATCTTCTTCGAACGGAGGCACCGCCCCCTTAAAGGTACAAATAAACTTCGATATTCCTATATTTGAAGGTCAAATAGACGCAGATGCCGTAGACAAGTGGTTGAATCTACTAGAAGGGTATTTTTCTATCCATAACTTTTCAAATAGAGAAAAGATTACTTTTGCACTCCTCAAAGCGGTTCCCCGTGTCAAATATTCGTGGGAAACTTTCTGTGAGCAAAAGGAAACTGAGGAACCCTCATTATTTATAGTCACAACCACCTGGGAATCCTTCAGGGATGCTATTAAGGAACAATAATACCCTTTCATAAGTTATGACGACTTGTATACCAAATGGACCACAGTGTGGAAAGAAAGAGACCAAGCAGTGCCATATTTCACAAATATCTTCCATACCTTGCACACCAAGCTGGGTATAAAAGATTCAGAGTGACATTTGGTGCTCAATTATATAGGTTATCTACATAGATACATCCAAACTGAAATGGATTTTGTGGACATCTCATCCTTGGGTGCGGCCTACCGATATGCTGTCAAAATCGAGCAGAAGGTCAAACAAAAGATGCGACAATTTGGGCTTGGGAACCCTTCACAACAAAATCCAGGAAAGGGCAGCCCCAACCCATAGAACAAAGAAAATAACAAATATGGATAATATCAGGACAACTAGTCCAAGCCGTAAGCAAAGAAGGACACCAAAAATACAAACAAAGATATCGGGAAGTGGTGTGACTTCCATAAGATCCCTTGGCATAACATTGCTAACTTCTGCTCAAAGCAATCACTAATGGCTGAAGTGAAAGCCTCTGAATCAGACGTGGATTCCGACTCTAAGCCAGAACCAGAGAGGGGAAGATGAATCATTGACGCGAAACCTAGTGCCACCAATCTCTAGCCTGGTGAACCAAATGAGCCAGAAGAAGGAGATCGCCTCTTCCATTCACAGATGTGGGTAAAAGGCACCCCGCTGCACTTCATCATTGATAGCGGTAGCCAGAAAAACCTCATCTTAGCATAGGTCATCAAGTGGTTGGCCCTGCTGACAACATCGCACACACAACCCGACACCATTGGATGGCTCCGCCAAGGAAGCGATCTTCACGTCATCCAACAGTGTCGAATATCGTATGACATCAAGCCCTTCAAAGACGAGGTATTGTGTGATTTTGCTCCTCTCTAAGTTTGTGATGTTCTTTTGGGCCAACCTTATTTATGAAAACATCATGTTGTCTATGAGTCTAGGCCTCGTAGTGTTATTATTACTTTGAACCTGAAATTGTATAGGATACCCGACGCATCCCCACCTAGTGCTGTTTCCTTGATCTCTACTAAGTAATGTAGGAAGATCATCTCTTAGATGGGGAAGTTTTTCTTCTTCGTGATTCATTCTCAGAATAAGAGAGAGATCACATCCACATCCAGGGTCTCTGCGACCGACCTGTCCACACAACAAAAGCAAGTATATAAGGTCGTGTAAGAATACTCAGATATATTCTCCTCACCTACAGGGGTACCTCTACACTGCCAAGTCAAGCACCCCATCGATCTGACCCTCGACGCACCGCTGCCCAATGGGCCAGTCTATCACCACTCTCTGTTAGAGAATGTGGAGATCAAGCAAAAAATCCAAGAACTTCTCCACAAGGGTCACATCTGTCCTAGCTCATCACCTTGCAGGAGCCCAATCATGTTGGTACAAAAGAAAGATGGAACCTGGTGACTCTGCATTGATTACCGAGCTCTGAATAAAATCACAGTCAGAAACCAGTACCCGATTCCCCAAATCGACGACCTCCTTGATCAACTCTTGGGGGCCAATTACTTCAGTAATATTGATCTAAATTCTGGCTACCACTAGGTCCCGATAGAATAGACATATGTATGGAAGACCACCTTCAAGTCAAAGGAAGGAATTTTTGAATGGCTGGTCATGCCCTTTGGTTTGACAAATGATCCAACCACTTTCATGAGGATGATGGACGATATCCTATGAACATTCACCAATACTTTTGTAGTGGTGTATCTGGATGAAATTCTCATTTACAACAAGACTTGGGTCGAACACTTGCAGCATATTCAACAGGTTCTGCACAACCTGTGGCAACACAAGCTATATGCCAACTTGGAAAAAATCTCCTTCGGCATGGACAGGGTCCATTCCCTAGGCTACATCATTGATCAACATGGCGTACATGTGGATCCAACCAAGATCCAAGTCTCTGTGACTGTCCAGCCCCAACCACAGTCACTGAGCTTCAAATATTCTTGTGCCTTGCTAATTTCTACCTCAGGTTCGTGTTGGGATTCTCCCATATTGCATGGGTCCTCAGCCAAATAAACAGGGGTGGTTGATCCATAGGATCTTTTAATGACTATGGTTGAGTTTTAATTTTGCATGCGTTAATTAACCATTTGAGAAACTTAGTGAAAGAATGAGGAAATAAGAGGAATTATGACAGCCATATACACATATGCAGATCTGAAATAAAATAATAGACAGCAAACCATAACATGCAGATTGATAATGGAGTTCGGCACAACTTTTGCCTACGTCTCCGGGCCTTTGTCTCTGTGGGGGAGGCTTCTTTATTTCTGTTCAAAATCTCAAAAATACATCGCTTCAATGCCAAATGGCTACAAGACTAATCTGGTCATGTTCATCCAGATCTCAAGAACCCTGCAAAGAAAATGGCACGCAAAACGAACGTCCGGAGCTCCCAGAAATGGCCCGCAAGCATCTGCTCCTCAATAGCTTCCTTGCATAAAAATGGCTTTGGCTTGGCTTCCCTTCAGCATAACTCTACTCTGATTGTCCTTGACTATCCTCCATGGCCTCAAATAGGCCTGGTTTATATAGATTTGAAGTTGGTTGTTCATCTCCATCTTCCTCCCAAAATTTGGGCTCCAAAAATGCCCAATATCTCCCAAAAATGGAGAAAATCAATTAAAAATAGGCATAAATCCATTAAAAATCCATAAACTATAGAAAAAACCCAAAAATTGACAAAAATCGGGCATAGCCCCCACTAGGCGCGCGCTCCTGGTCATATCAGGCCTCCATATGGCCATGCACCATGCGTTGGCCCCCTCTTTTTGTTGGCTCCTGATCATGGGATCTGCATGGGATCGCGGGCTAACAACTAACCGCGCTCTTTGTATGGTAAAGGCCCCTAGGTCGTATGGGGCCACCTGGGAATCGAGGCCTATCCCCTATCCAATATGATCCCTGCCCCGTTGGTTATATGGTTCACCTCCGCATATGGTCGTGTGGTGTACCAAGGGCTGGGGATAAGCACCGACCCTTTCCCCCGCCATTTTAAAACTTAACCCAAAATAAATAATATTTTTGCCATAAAAATTTTAAGTCATACCCATAGGGTGGGCGATTAGCCCAGCCCTGCCAATCCGTTTCCCCGGAGAGGAGGTCACGGGTTCGACCCCGGCCGAGCCATATAACTTTTGTACAAAACCAACGAACCAACCACAAGTCGCCAAGTGTCAATCGTTGAGTAGTCCCAAGTGTCTGCCATGCATCATCCTGTACGTCTGCCATGTCATTTCTCTATCAGATCTACC
>JASDQU010882336.1:13885-25257 GCA_032191745.1 Picea mariana | reverse complement strand
AATGTAAAACACTTCTGAGAAGGGTAAAGAGGCCAAAAACCTATCTGTTCCTCTCCAGATCGAGAAGATGTTGGGAAAAATAATGACACGCATCCCAAAAGGGGTGCTCAAGAAAGCTTCCCACAATCCAAACTCGAGGGCTGCCCTGAACTACTCTGTGGTGGAGGATTTGTCAAAAACCCCTTGCGCGATGTCTGCTTTGGAGGTCCTCTAGAGCTGCCCTTCGCAGAGAAAGGCTTTGTTAGATGCCTTAGGATCTGTTGAGACTTGTAATACAAAAATGATCATGATTGATACGACCAACTTGAAATCGCATATCCCATACCATGTCGTGTTTCAAATAGTAGTGGATTACACCACAAAATATTTTACCTAGAAAATTTTCCACATGGTGGTTGATGAGGGCGCCTCGACATGAGTGGTTTTGTTGGTGTGTTGGAAGGCCATTGGCCAACCCATTTTGTCTCTGTCACCTACTCTTCTTACCTCTTTTAATGGTCATTCATTCAGACCACATGGAATCATTCCTTCTTCCATCGTGCAGCTAGAAGGAAAGACTGTGTGCGTCGAAGTTGAAGTGGTTGATACACCTCTCGACTACAATCTCTTGTTAGGAAGGAGTTGGAGCTATGTTATGCATGCAATGGTCACCATATTTTTCCAGGTCTTGTTGTTTCCACATGAGGGCCGGATCGTGTCCATTGATTAGTTGTCTTTCTCTCGTCCTGACCCTTCATTAGGGGCATCCACAGTCCCGATGATTGATAATCCACAGCACAACATCTTCAATATAGGGGTTGGTTTGTGCCAACCTTTTATGGGTACTTTTGATTACCTTCCTTCGTCCGAAAATGTCAAGTTCATATCGACTATCCCCGACCAACCCAAGGTTGAAACATTTCAAGTGTCGTCATTCCGTATGACTTAATTTAATGATCCGTGGAATCTTCCTTCCCCATCGACCATGATGTAAGGGACAGGGCATCATGGCATCACCATGCCTTTGTCTGTGACAAAGGTTGTGTACTTTATAGTCCAACAAGCTTCTGTCGACCCTAATCCGACTCCTGCATACCTAGTCTCAAGGTTCGCTCGCCACTACCGATTCCTTAGACTTGGTATTTCCCTCTGACGAGGTGATTATAGAGGCATTGACTAGTCTAGACAAACCCTGGGTAGATCTCCATCACAGATATTATTTTCTCCCGGAGTTAGGAAGAATTGAGGCTAGTGAATTTATATTGACTATGACTAGAGATAGATCTTTCCCTATCAATCCTTTGGCTACGCATGCAGTTTCTGTCGAAGGTAATATGGAAACCATCGCTAAAATGATACCTATCGATATCTGCAAAACCCCTGGCGTTGTGGAGAATGTCTTCGTCAGAGCGGACTGCTGCCCTGAGGAAATTCAAATCTATACTGATTTATTCAAATAATTCCATGACATTTGTGCCTAGTCTTATGAGGAAATTCTAGGCATTGATCTAAGAAACATCGAACATGAAATAATGACTTACCGTCACGCCAAGCCGGTGTGGCAGAAGATTCATCTGGTTAATCCTCGGAAAGCAAAAAATATTAAGGCTGAAGTAGAGAAACTACTCAAAGATGGTTTCATCTACCCCGTCCAATTGACTCAATGGGTGTCAAATCCCGTTCTGGTTAACAAAAATTAGGGAACGATTCATGTATGTACAGACTTTCATGATTTGAATAAGGCCTACCCAAAGGATAATTTCCCCACCCAATTCATTGACCAGATCGTTGATGAGTGTGCAGGCTGTGAGGTATTTTCTGTCATGGATGGTTTTTCGGGATACAATTAGATTTAGATTAAGCCCGAAGACCAACATAAAACAACTTTTATCTGTCCATGGGGTACATTTTCTTATCGGAAGATTCCTTTTTGCCTGAAGAACGTTGGAGCCACTTTTCAGCGGGCCATGTCTTTTTCTTTCCACGATCTCAAATACATAGTCGAGGCCTATCTCGATGATTTATCATCACGATCTTGGAAGAGAGATGATCATTCCATGCACCTCCGACTTATCTTTGAGCGATGTCGCTACTATCAGATTTGCTTGAATCCTAACAAATGCAGTTTTTGCATGATGTCGAGTCATTTTTTTAGGTTTTATAGTTATGAAAATAGGGATCATGGTCAATCCTCTAAAGGTTGAGGCAATATTTCAATTGCCTCCCCTGTGCACAGTCCCTCAGCTTCAGAGTTTACAGGGAAAAGCCAATTTTCTTCAGCATTTTATCGCAAACTATGCCGATATCACTAAAGGGTTTATTTGTTTACTAAAGAATGAAATCTCTTTCCATTGGGATGACGATGCTCAACGCTCATTCAAAGCATTTAAATGTGCCCTTATGTCTTCCCCTCTACTCTATCCACCCAATTATAATAAAATTTTCTTATTGTATTTGGTCGTGACAGAGTCGACCATCGGTATGGTCTTGGTTCAAGAAGATGATCTACTTGAAGAACATGTGGTTTACTACCTTAGCTGAGGCCTATTTGGACTAGAACTCAAATACTTCCACATTGAGAAGCTTGTGTTTGCAGCAGTACATGCTATCAAGCGGTTCCACATTATATCATGTTCCGCAAGACCACCGTCATTGTCGTTGTGAATCCATTCCAATATGTGTTGACATGACGTGTAATCGGTGAAAATATTTGTAGATGGATTGTTATCCTCCAGGAATTTGAATTGGATTTCGTCTTTGCAAAATCTAAGAAGTCATTCGTCTTTGCAGAACTTATCTTGGATCTTTCGGTTGAGTAAGGTGATGTTACGCTTGAAGAATCACTGATTAAAGGAGATATTTTTCTGATTTCATCTTCAGACCCCTGGTATCGAGATATACTAGTATATCTACAGACTTTGAAGTGCCCCACCTCTACTTCTTGTGATGAGCGTCGACGTATATGCCGTCAGGAAAAAAACTGTCTCATACTCGAGGACACTTTGTATCATCGAGGTGTATATTGCATCCTTCGTCGGTGTCTCACTCATGAAGATGTAAAACTCATTCTTAATGTCTTCCACACTAGAGCTTGTGGTGGTCATTTGTTTGGGTTGAAAATAACCCAAAATATTCGAGCTGGTTACTTTTGGACGACGTTAAACAAGGATTGCGTTGAATCATTCAAGAAGTGCCACCCATGTCAAATTTTCTCTCGAAATATGAGAGCACACCCCGCTCCTATGTTTCCCATCATTACAGTTGGCCCCTTCACTAAGTGGGGGATCAATTATACTACATGCCACCCCCCTTCAGCCATGGGGCACTGTTATACAATCATAGGAGTAGACTACTTCACTAAGTGGGTCGAAGCTATGCCAACGTTGAAAGATGATGGTGAGACAACAACTCTCTTTTTTTTCAATTAGATAATAGTAAGGTTCGACATCCCAAGGGAGATTGTCACTAACCATGGCAGTCACTTTCAGAAAAAAATGATGTCTGAGTTAACATCAAAGCTTGGGTTGAGGCAAGAGAATTCATCACCCTACTATCCACAAGCGAATGGTCAGGTGGAAGCTGTGAATAAGTCCCTCAAGACTATTCTACAACAAATGATTAATTCGGCCAAGTCAAATTGGCATTTGATGTTGTACTCGACATTGTGGGCCTACCGAATGTCTGTAAAGACTGTAACTGATTTCTCACCTTTTCAACTCATTTATGAGCTTGAAGCAGTCTTTCCAATAGAGTGCCTGATCCCATCTCTAAATTTGGCAGTAAAGTTATTTCCAGACACTTCACCGCTTGAGGAACACTTATTATATCTCGAGTAGCTCGATGAGAAATGTTGTGATGCAACCTTGTCTAACGAGGCTCACAAGCAAAAAGTCAAGTGTCAATATGATCAGTTCGTTCATCCTCAGATTTTCTCCAAAGGTAACCTTGTCCCGGTCTATGACCAAGGTAAGGATCCCCTGGGGACAAGCAAGTTCAAACCCATGTGGTTCAGACCTTTCATCGTGAAGGAAGTATTAAAAATGAGCGCTTATCGTTTGGTTGACTTCGAACGAAAAGCTTTGGTGGAGCCTAGAAATGGGCTCTACCTCAAGAAGTATTACTCCTAGGTAGGTTGCCTGGGGTGTCTTCTTGTACATATGTATAGTTATTATACAGTTTAGTTTTTGTCTTTTTGTTTTATGGACATGTAGTTTTTGATGTCATATTTTTCATTGTGGCAGATGTCAAGTGAATCATAGGTGTTTCTTGGGTTCGCGCATGATGCTAGCCGACACACTTGGAGGCTTGCTTCCGCAACTTGGGTGATCTTCACACCTCAAGGCCAGTTGCTATCTTCTATAGGTATTTTTTTAGGTGATGCCACAAACAATGTTGCCGAATACAACGCAGTAATAGAGTTGCTTCGTGATGCCTTGTCACTTGGTATCTCTCATCTCCGGGTCTATTTATATGCACAAATGGTTGTGTCCCAGTTAAATGCGGTTTATCACATTTATGATCCTACTTTATGCTGACAATTCTTTAGGGTACGTCTCTTAGAATGAAGATTTGATTACATTACGTATGTCCATCTTCCTAGGAGATTGAATCAAATCATAGATACTCTAGCTGATCATGTATTGGATTGGCATATTGCACACACGTAAGAAAAATCACACACATACACATGAAAATACATTTGTAAATAAATGTAACCTATAAGACATAAAAGATGTAAATACGCATAAATATATATATCAAAATTTTCAGAGTACATAGGTGGGAACAAGCGCCTAAAAAATATGTCCAGTATACATCGCGGGGCTTATGCCTTCAAAAATATACAAAACGTGCTCTTGACACGTAAGTGGTCTATCCTAAGGGTGAGGCCTGTTGGCCCTTCCCTAGTGAACCATGATGTTTTCCAAATGCCGAAAGAGTTGGACCCAGGTCCGGGGCACCCCAACTATGTGAGGTTGCATCGATGGTGGGAGATCCTCGATCTCTGCCATGGGGAATGCACAAGTGAGCATGGTGAGATTCTGCTTGACCCGTCTCAAAACTCTCTCAGCCTCTCTGGCTGGAGGTCCCCCTGCCACTGCTGTTGCTTCTAGTCTGACGATTGTGGATGGTACAAACTCTAGTCGAGGACACCACCTAGTCCTCGAGAAGTCTGTTGGATGCACTGGTCCCACATCTATACATAAACAAATACATAGCTATCAGATACTCTAATTCCCATAAAAATGATATATATAAAAAGAAACAAAAATTAAATAACATTAAAAACAAACATACCTGTCTCTCCTCGCTCTATTCCGGGAGGTATGGGCATGTCCGGGTCCCTGGAAAAGTTGATCACGGCGTAGGGGTAGTCCTCTATCGTTGAAATCTATTGTTCCCACTAGTCGAGAAAGGTATCGTCGAAGGCCTCTATGGTCCTTCCTCCCCCTTGTCGCGGCAACAACACTACCCATATACACACTACCGAGAGTGAGGCCTCATGCTATCACACTATCTCTTGTGGACTGAGACTGGGTACTCTCGAAGAAGAATAATGAGCACATAATAGTCCCAAATCCAAATTTCTTGTTGTTCTACCCATGACACTTGGTGAGTTGTCTCTTCATGCAGTCTAGCATGGTCATGCTCCAGTCGAATATCCGTGCATTCAAGCATTTCACTCCACAATGCATGTGTGCCAAGGAGGCCTGATGTAAGGCTATTGATCCAGTGATATTCCCAATACAGAGAACTATCAATTTCAGCAATAGGTTGGTGATCTTGTTTATTGGCACCTGAGAACCTAGTTTCTCAATGCCGGCCTCGCAATGTAATCCGATCAACTCGGTTATGTTATGAGGCCCGGGGGAAAAAGATCGTAGGTTGATTGGTTCACCTCTCCTTGAGAGGCTAATCAAGAAGTATATGTCTTCAGTCGTTGGAGTCAATGACGTCCCCTCAAGAATAAACACATCATCATCTGGATGCCAATAATCCACCAAAGCGTTCAACAGCCTAGGTTGTGCCCTCATGAATGGACACTGTGTAATTCATCCTCGCTTCTCTTAAGGTTCCATAGTACTACTGTCCTTGTTATGTATGAAGAAACCAAATCCTAACTTGTAGTGGCTTATGGTTTTGTTTGTCTCGTGAGAATATCCATTCACTACTATAGGGTTTCATTACTTGTAAGCCATTTCGCGCCAACAATTTTGGTTTTAGTTTTCTTAACTCAGGAAAATCCAAAAAGTTTATAGGGTTATATTCTTAGTCACCTCTTTAATAATATAAGCATGTAATTTAGTGAGATTACTCATGGTAACCTATCCTTGATCTCTTTCGTGATTAGAAACTGCTTATTACAACCCTAACGAATTCAACATACATTTTCCTGTAGAGAAAACTGTATAACAAGGATCATTGTGTACTCTGCTCTAAGACATTTTTGGCCATTCGTGAGGGTTTCTGTCCAAACCATGTCTTGATTTTGTTAGTTAAACTCACACCTTTAGATTCGTTATTAACTTACTGCTTTCTCTGTAAATATGGATACATCATTAATACTCTATTCGATTTAGTACTGGGCTTTCAAGTTATTGGCTTCTTGATTCACTGTGGAAATCCATCATTCTTGGATTTAAAATTGTGAAGTCACAATTCATCCATGTAGTTGCGGTGTGTATTTCTTTACTGTTGTTCAAGATTTGATTTCAACTATAATTACCCTAGCCATGCCTCTACATGCATAGATACAAGGTTTAGATGTTTACTGTGTATATTATTTCAGAAATTAATAACTTTTTAAAAGAGTCAACCTCACTCTCTGTTCGGATAATTCTATAGTTAATTCTGTCTAATTTCACCTCGTCTGTAAGAGAGAAGGAACAAATATTTAGGTACCTAGGGCTCTGTTATGATCTTGTGATTCTTTGTCATCGACCTGTAATTTACATTTCTTATTGTTTAAGRGAACAWATCTCGTAGCATCATTCTGTGATCCATATTCGTGTAAATTTTTGTGGAGCACGTTTTATTCTATGTGTTCTTGATAATTTTGGTTTTAAGAATGCTTCTTTTATTTCATTATGACATTTGTGGTTAATKATTTGATTACTGTCATCTAATGATGAGACCCCTGTTGCTGCGAGGGTACCCATTATGAAATCTTTGSTCCACTTCAGCCTCTTTGGCCTGTGGACGATTTTCAACAATGACCCGAATGGAAGAAAAGACATCAGTTTCCCAAATTCGCAAGTTAAGTAAAGTTCATAATTTAGATCTGTGATGATTTCATTTTCATAATTCACTTTGGTAACTATTCTATATTCCTGTTTTAACTTCTGTTGAACAATATGCTATTACTAATTAAAATTTGTGATTTCCTTGCAGGGATTTTGACATTTGAAGTCTTCGGGTTCAAGATAGCTCCATGCGCAAGAAAAGGTATCTGGGTTCCAATTTATAATGCTAAAAAAATGTACTCTAGGTTCTAAAGAAAATGCTACGATTATTTCCTAGAATACTACCATCGTGGAAATTCTATTGCAGGCTCCGATAGAGAGATGGTTGTGTATATCTGTAACCATTAAAGAATGAACAGGAAGGGAAACCCCATATTGATATAAGATATCACCATTTAATAGTTATGAATCGTAGCGTTTTTTGTAGAGTTTGAATACTCATTTAATTACTGGTCTGATTCTGGAAGATGGAACTTGTTTAGTGTATTTTAATTCATTGATCCTTTGCTCCTGCGTTATTTTATATCAAAAACAAAGGATCTTCATTTGTGGAATAAATGAGCTGTACAATTTCATGTCATTGTCCTAGTCATAAATAATGGAAGACTTGCTCAAGTTTTCTCAAGTGTCCAAGCATTGATAATCTTGTCGAATGAGTAGTTAAATGTTTACGTAGTTCTAAATTTTCAGTACAACAACTATGTATATGTACATCTCTCTCTCTCTCTCTCTTTATATATATATATATATATATATTCCTATCATATGTATATATCTTCATTCTAAGTATTGTTTTGGCCTTTACATGGTCTGATATTCTTAACTATTCAATACGGCCCTGCGTATTTAACCCACAGGAATATCTCTCTCTATATATATGTATTTAAACCTCAAGATTACTTCCAGAAATTCATTTATCATTTTTACAATTTAACTGTTGTTCCTTTAGTTGATTACCTAGACATACATAATCAGATGTCTGTAATGTTAGAATTAATACAGTATCGATTTCCCTTTAGATTAGATGCATATTCCAACATGTTACCAAATGCAGTTCCATCAACATCTAACACAAATAAAACTTTACTCAACGAATACCATCAAACTGTAAGGGTTAATCCTACAATTGATTTCATTCCACTAGTAATTTAATCAACAAAATATTCATCTAGAAATTAACTAGGTGTATTCTACCAGCTATTTAATCCAGAACATTCAACCAGGGAGGGAATAGATGAGCATATCTAAACAATTTGTTGAACAACAAATGGAACAACCAAGTTCCACCCAACCATAGAATAGAACAAGAAATCTACTTTCTTCGTTCACCCCCTAGCATGACCATGAATCTATGAGGGAGAACTCCAAAATCCTCCTTAGCTATTGTCCTCTTTCAGAATCAAAAAAATTCTCCTTGCCTCACACTCAGAAACCAGTGCTCATATCAGTAAGTGATATTACTCTCCTTATCACACTACGCAACGTTCTGCCTCGTCCCATATGCTATATATGTAAAAGCATCTTATGCCTACGTATTTTCCCCCTTGGGAATTTTCACAGCGTTACCAATCCCTAATTTTCAGGGGTTTCCCATGGCCAAATTCCTGATTTTCCACTTGTAACATTGATCCCTGAGGTAGTTCCAACATGTTCCCCACTCATGGGGTGATGGCCATCTAATCTCAACTTGGCTGTTCCACTTGTCTCTCAACAATAAATAAAAAAATATTTGTTTCTTACAAGTGTCATAGTCAAAGAGATGGTTGGGAAAATCAAATCTTTTCCCAACAGTCATAATAATAAATTACAATTAACTAAATTGGAAATTCAGAATTTCCAGAAATGGCAATAATTTTCCAATTTCGAATTTACCAAAAATGGAAATAAATTCCTAAGTATTTTTTAGACTTCAATAATAATTTATTTTTGGGGATGTTACATCCTTTCCCCTTTCAGTACAACACTATCCTCAGTGTTCGTTCCTTTCTCAGAATAGGGTTGGATGAGATTTTTGCAAATCTCCCTCCAATTCCCAAGTGGCCTCCTCAGGACTAAAGTGCTTCCATTGCACTTTTACCTGGGCGACGACTCTGTTTCTTAGTGTTATTTCTTTCCTGTCCAAAATGCATAAAGGTTCCACTTGGAACTCGCCTTATGGTTCCACCTTCACCATGTTCCAATCGATCATGTGAGTTGGATCATGAACATGATTTTTTAACAAAGAAACATGAAATTCATTATGAATTTTCAGATTTGCAGGAAGTGCAAGTTGATATGCCACGGGTCCAATTCGAGCTAAGATATCAAAAGGGCCATTAAACCTGGGTGCCAACTTGGAACAATTTCCTAGATTTAGTGAACTTCTTCTTGATTTGACTTTTAAATAAATGTGGTCTCCAACTTGGAATTCGTGGTGTCTTCTTTCAGATCTGCGCAACTTTTTTGTTTGTCCTATGCTTCCTTTAAATTCTTCCATACTTTTCTTACCGTATTCTCCATTTCCTAGAGCATTTTTGGTCCCACCATGAGTCTATCAGTTGGGTTATCCTAGCTAATCGGAGTTGTACACTTTCTGTCGTACAGTACTTCGAAGGGGCTCATCTTAGTCGATGTCTGGTAAGAAATAGTTGTACGCAAATTCCACCAAGTGCAGGTAGTCTTCCCACTTACCTGGTTTTGTCCTTACATACATTTGTAACATATCTTCCATGATTTGGTTTGTTCATTCAGTCTGCCGATCCGTTTGTTGATGGTAGCCTGTGCTAAAATCAAGTTATTATTTAGCCTTGCAAACAATTCTTTTCAAAATGTAGATGTGAATTTTATGTCTCTATCCGAAATCACCATTTTAGGAATACCATGCAGTCTAAAAATTTCTTTCATGAATATTTCCGCGATGTTAATAGATTTAAAAGTAGACTTTACAAGAATAAAGTGTGCATACTTACTAAGATTATCAATTACTACCATAATTGAATCATTTTGTTTTTGAGTTCTAGGCAAACATGTGATAAAATATAGTGAGATAGTCTCCCATTTCCATTCCGGCACAGATAGAGGCTACAACAGGCCGGCTGGATGATGGTGTTCAACTTTCACCTATTGACAATCTTGGCTCTTAGATAAGTATTTTGCTATTTCGCCCTTCATATTAGGCTAATAAAATAACTTCCTTAGTGTTGTTACTATTTTATGGTATCTCGGATGACCAAGATATGGTTTCTTTTGTACTTCGTCCAAAACTATTAACTTTAATTCAGCAGAGTCTGGTATGTATAATTTGTTTTTGAATCTTAGTAGACCATTTCTGTCCACACTCAGATCTGTTTTGTCTAAATTTTCTGCATTATTTCATAAATTTTCCACTGTTTTAATGTAATTTTCATCATTATTACTTGCAGCCTTTATCCTTTGCTCAAGGTCGCTTTCAGCCCTGCTAATGTTCATTTCAAACAACCCATGAATTCTTCTACTTAAATCATCTGCTACCATGTTTTCCTTACCCTTGATGTGTCTTACCTCAAATTGGAATTCGCTCAAGAAGGCCAGGCATATTTCCTACCTTGGATTAAGGTCTGGTTGACTAAACAAAAATTTCACACCATTGGTATCAATCAACAATAAAAAAATCTGCCCATTATATAGTGTCGCCACATCTTTAAAGCATAGATGACAGTTGCTAACTCTAAGTCATGAGTGATGTAGTTTCTTTCGTGCTCTTTTATTTTTCGGGACTCATAGAAAATAACATGGCCCTATTGAGTTAGTACACCTCCCAAACCTTCTTTATTCGCATCTACACAGACTGTGAAGTCTTTATCTAGGTCTGCTACCTTTCAAATGGGTGTGGTTGTTAAC
This sequence comes from Picea mariana, assembly GCA_032191745.1. Taxonomy (NCBI): domain Eukaryota; kingdom Viridiplantae; phylum Streptophyta; class Pinopsida; order Pinales; family Pinaceae; genus Picea; species Picea mariana. The sequence continues at coordinate 14,176 of JASDQU010882336.1, read as the reverse complement.
AATTCTTTAACTTATTAAAACTGTCCCAACATTTCCATAACCAATTAAACTTGGTTCCCTTCTTTTGTAAAGATGTGATATGGTAAGAAACCTTGGAGAATTCCTCCATAAATCTAAAGTAATATTACGTGATTCCCATGTGTTATAACCCTATATTTTATACGATCATCTAGTGACTAGAAAATTTTCACTATTGATATATGTTATCTTGCAAATAATATTTCATTCATGCAAATTATTTTCAAAAGAAAAGAAAGAAAAAAGAAAAAAGAAAAAAGAAAAGAAGGAAAA
>JASDQU010882335.1:2968-30236 GCA_032191745.1 Picea mariana | reverse complement strand
TCCATTTCTCATTTTCATGTCAGTGCTTCCCCCCTTCCCCCATGCACGCAGGGAAGTTTAGTTGTTTGACTCCATTTTCATTACACCTTTGTTATATAGCAATATCTTAATGGAAGTATATAGTGATATGAGATACCTACCTCGAGGACCCTTCAAGAATTCTTGTTCAGCTGCGTTGTACGACTTTGTTGTATCTACTGCAAACTCTGTGATAAATCCAACAATAATGTTGTCTAACCAAGAATCTACTACGCGCATAAACTTATTATCAATGTGTTGTAACTGCACTATATCTTCAAGATTCCACTCTAGTTGTCTGATCTGATTCGTCAGATGGTTTTCTTTAATCTTTTGATCCACTCTTGCAGTTTGTGTGGGAAATCACAGAAAAATACTTCATGCAAGTCAATGAATACGTCCAGATACTTGCACGGCGTTAACTTTGGGTTTATGTTGTCTTTTTGCGCAAACGCGAGCTCCTTTTTCTTCAACCAGCTTTCGATATGTGTCTTCATGGGATTCCACGGTCTCAACATCCCCTTTTAGTTTTGCATTCTCTCAACTTCTTGTCGTCTCATCTCATATTATTTTGACACATTTGTCGCAGATCTCATATGCTCAATTCCATTGCCTTCCAATCATCCGGCAATGAAACCATTTGTTGTTTTCCTTTCCCTTTTATCTATTTACCATTACAAATTTACCCCGGTTCATAACTAAGAATATTCCCAACAAAAGCCCTTAAAGACTATCGGCCCCTCTGGTTACCCAAAAGGCAACACAGTACACAGAGTGTACTGCGTAGTCTCACCGAAGATAGCTCTATGGGTAATTCCAATACTCAAGTGTTTGCAGCTTGAGACTGAGCAAGATCTGCATCTTATCTTTTATTCAGTTCATTTAATATCTAGTATAACATTCATTCCATGCATGCATGTGGTACATTAGATTTACTTAGTTATTTCATTCATTCATCATTCATCAACAAATTGAAAGAAAAAACACATTCATTCAGTCACATAACACAGTGTTACTGTGGTTCACCCCCTCCTGGGCTACATCCACAAAGATCTGGCTCTAAATCTTTATTATAGTTTTGGAAATCTCCATGTCGTGTATTGTTACAATCTTAGTCTTATTTCTTTCCACCGGCTGCTCGATCCCTGCGAGGCTGACTAGATCGCACCAGGATCCTCAGCTTGCGATCTAACCCTCGGGATCAATTCGCTCATGCCCTTCCTGGCTCCTAGTAACTTGTATCGTCCTTACAATTCTCTTCCAGTATATCTCGCCCCCCTCTCTCTTTCTCTTGCTTGTCTCCCTACTCTATGTATCTATCTCTTTTATTTATCTTCGACTCACCAGCCGTTACAATGTATTACAAAAACCCTAACCCTGGTGTCGTTAGGTCTTCCATGCATGCGCGTGTGTTGCTTTTCCTTCCAGTTGTCTCTTTCCTCTTGCATGTTTTTCTTCCTAAAATAGCCTTTCTTTCTGATCTGGCCCGCCTCCAACAATGGCCAAGATCTTTTTCAAGTGAGAGGAATTGTTGTTGATATGAATAAGAATGTATACGAGTGTTTGACAATGGAAATGAGTCTAGTGGCTTCCTCTTCCCATTTGTCCTCCTCTCCCCTCCCAATTACCAAGTGGATAGGTGTCTATAGAGTCATTTCAAGCAAGTAGTTGAATAGAGGATATGGAACTCTCATATTTATATATTGTCACTTCTATGACATATTTCATTTTGTGTGTGTGTGTGTGTGGTTCAGCCTCGAAGGTTAGCTTAAGTGGTCTATAGCTTGACGTGAGATCTCTCCCTCCTAATATTTCCATGATCCTTTTAAACCGTCAAATTGTATTCTCATTATTTCCTAGACATTAATATTTATATAGTATTTCTTTCCTAGACATTAATATTTATATATCGTTTATTTTTTTAATATAAATTTTTCCCATTTGTTTTTTCACACAAGTCGTCCCAAATAGAAAAAAGAAATTTGAGTGAACCAAAAATAAGACTGTGTTAAAAAAAACCATAAATGTAAAACAAAATAAATCCATATAATTTGACTCCAAAGTACACAACATGATTAAATATGATTCCAAGGTGCACAACATTTTTAAATATTTGTTGAGACCATTATGAGTATTGTAATCTCGCTCTTAGAAAGAAGGTTCTCCACTAGTAGTTAACATGGTGTTCACCTAAATCCATACACATGTTTAAAATAATAAAATAATATATCAAAATTTTAATTGTTGATTAAATTAATTATGATTGTATTTTGAAAATAACTTAAAATAAAAATGACAATTATACTAATAGGTATTATTGAAGATATACTAATAGGATTATTGAAGAGGAGTTATCATTTTAACTTTTTTTTTCAATTACAATATAATAATTTTTTATTAAAAAAAAATTATCATTTTAACTTTTCTTTTCTATTACAATATAATAATAATTTTTTTATTATTTTTATATTATAAGTATTTTAAATTATAATAAATTTTTATTATTATTATAATATAAATATTTTAGATTAAATTAAATTTTATATTACATGTTAAAAAATTTGGATCCAATGATGCTAATGCATATGCTATTTGTTAAAACAATATTGAAATTATTGCATTTTGCATCAAAATCAAAATCAAAATCAACATCACCGAAATCATCGTAATTAACATCCAATATTACATCAACATCACCAAAATCATCGTAATTAACATCCAACATTACATCAAACGTAAGTTTTAAAATAGAAATATAAGGATAAACATAATTTGTGTCTAGATTTGTGTTAAATTATTGTAACTTTGAGAATGTCAATGTTTCCATCAAAGATATTTATTTCCATCAAAGATATTTCTTTTATCTAATGTATATTATTTTGTCTCATAATTAAATGCAAGTTGTGTCATGATGTCAATTAAATGCAAGTGGTGTTATGATGTCAATTATATATATATATATAGAAACATAATTATAGCACATTATTCATTGTTGCATATCTCACCTCATTATGGTGAGTAAAGTTATAATTAACTTGTGTTTCAACATCGAAGTGAAAGGTCTTGGAGATCACCACTCTAACATTATATGATATTATAAATATATATTTAACTCTCATGTGGCATAAGGTTTCAATTATATATTTATTGATATATATAATAATAAGAAACCATTATAAATATATATTTAACTCTCATGTTGGCATAAGTTTCAATTATATATTTGGCATAAGGTTTCAATTATATATTTATTGATATATATAATAATAAGAAAACATATTAAAAAAATTAAAATACACAAAATCTTAACCAGATAAGATGATATTTAATTTGCTCAGAGAAATATTTCATCATCATGTAGATAAGCAATGCCTTTTTAGTAACCTCTACATCATCATGTGGATAAGCCATGCCTCGTTACTAACCTCTACATCAAAAGGACATTCCCAATGTCATTGAACTTGTTCATGTTACAACTATTCCCTTAATGTTCTCATTAAATATTTGAGATAACATCCAAATATGATTCCCTTAGTGTTCTCATTAAATATTTGCAACATCCAAATATGATTTACTTAGTGTTTTCATTAAATATTTTCAATAACATGCAAATATGTTCCTTAGTGTTCTTATTAAATATTTAGTGTTCTTATTAAATATTTGCAATTAACATCCAAATATGACACATAGATATGTTAGAAGAGAGTGTTGATATGAGATTAAGGTGACTAAGGGATTATAAAGGTGATTAAAGTGATGAGAGTGTTGATATGAGATTAAGGTGACTAAGGTTTATATGTTCTATAATATAAGCCTAAAATTCTAAGAATCTGTAACATTTTATTTTCTCCATGATTATAATTACGCTAAGATTTTATGTAATGTGATTATGAAGTATGTAATTATGTCGATTAATGGAAAACATCATATAGTTGATTGATAAGCAAAATTCTTTGAGTATTGGCCATGATATCACAAGTGGGAATTGGTGAGGTGGAATGGAGAAGTTTCAATGAAGAAAATAAGAAGCTTGCTTAGCACTCCAACCTACACCTGCAGAATTTGATGCATCACCTGCCAACATACTTAGATCTACATAGAGCCACATGATCAGTTATGGAAAGCAAGATTGGTGGTTGAAGGAGTTATAATTGCTGGCAGATTTGTTGTTAGGAAACCCTAAGCCCTGTGAAACCTCATGTCTTGAAATGGAAAGTTCGCAGGATGCAAATATTCAACCAGGTTGAAGTCAATAAGCTTTAGTCGGCCTTAGAAGTGAGGGTGAGAATCCAAGAAGCCTGATAAAGCCTTGGGGAATAAGCCTGAAAATACCCTGAGCGGATAAGTCTTAAATCAGACTATTATCCTGGAGAAAACCTGTGTTTTGGGTCGAGACGAACGACAGTCGTAGATTCGGCGTTGTGAAGAGATCTTGACCATTATTCGGAAGATGAGGCCGTCAGAATGACCAAGTGCATGATTGCAAAGAGATTCTTATGGAGGTGAATCTGAATCAACAAGAGCTATTAATCCATCGGAGGAGAGTGTTGTAGGGGATTCTTAGACCCTTGTAATCATACATTAAAATATAAATATATATAATAAAGTGGATAAAGACAAATAAATACATGTAATAAGGGATAATGACAAACTAAACAAATAATTAGTTGAAGCAGGTACAACAACTCCAACTATTTACCCATTGTATAAATAACTTTAAAAGAGAAATAAGAAAGCAGGAAAGAGAAATTTTGGTTGATGGCGTCGACTAAAGGAGAAGTTGAATGCCACGGTCGACTAGAAGAAGCAAAGTTATTGGTAGGATTCCCAGAAAGCAGATACATCCATATCTACTCCAAAAATCCATGTCGACAAGAAGAATTCCGACTTGATAATGGTTGAATCATTGTAATTTTAAATTCCATGGCGAAGAGAGACACCTCCAAAATGTTACGCATCTCTATTTTCATAATAATTTGTGAGTCGACCGAGTCAAGGTGCACATGGGAATCGACCAACTATGGTAACTAATTGTTGCCATCGACCGGAGAGAGTCGACCAACTATGGTAACTAACTACTACCATCAACTAGAGAGAGTCGACTAACTATGGGAACTAATTGTTTCCATCAATTGGAGAGAGCCGGCCGACTATGGGAATTGACTACCAATGGTCAACCATTGCTTATGAAGGAGTTGTTTGATGATCATCGACTAACGAATTCAAATTGACGTTGGCACAATATAACTACTCTAAATCTCTCTCTTACTGATGTTAAAAGTCGATAGTGGTCTCAGCAATGATGATGTGAAGATTTATCTATAAAAGATGTTACATGAAGGATAGTCGAGTCGAGTCCAAAATATTCAGTCGAGTCTATTTAAGTGCAAAAAAAAGTGAAATAAAAACTAAAATGAATGTTGTCAACTAAGCCACGGACTCGTGATATATGAGTCAGAAGTATAAGAGGGGGGTTAAACGTGAGTCTTTAAAAGGAAGGCGATCCCTTCCACTTATTTATTGTAAGTCAGTACTCAGTGGACGAGATCGGTTCCTGACCGATGTTAGTCAATATCTAGTTGACAACATAAGTGTCTTTCTTTTTCCATTGGGTCGTTGAGTCAAAGTCGTAGTAAGTTTGTCCATCATGTAATGTATCATAGTAAGTTTAATGAGCATAGCGGAGCAGTAAAAGATTGAGGCAACAGTTAAAGGCATTCCAGAAAAAGAGATCAGATGATGACACACACACACATAAGAGCTTAAAAGATAAGATGATGGCACTGAATTCATCGAGCCCCTTGGTATTAAAGTTGCATAATAGTTCCTGAGTTGTGACCTAAGAAGCAAGAAAGCAAAGAAATGGTAGATTGGCAGAGCGCAGATTAAGACGCTCACGTGGGCAAATGAACCATCCTGCTACGAGTGTTGTGCAGGTGCGAGATGAGCCCAAGAGGAGCCACTCACCACTGTGAAGGCACCAAATAGAAAGGTGTAACAATAGGATCAAGAGGACCATTGTTGGGTGGGAGCAAAGCGCTGTGAGATTCACTAACTGCACATGTCACTACCAGATTGAAGAGTCTAATTCTATTGAAAGACGGGTGGTCAAAGACCTAGATGAAGGTATCTAAGGGAGTTCAACGACAAGATAGTCTAAGCATTGTCAATCTGTTGGGAGGTGTCCCATAATATCTCAGTCATTGGATCTTGTATCGTTCATTTCGAGGAGGAAGGTCTTGGATTCTTAACAGTTGTGCAGTTGTAACTTCTCAATGAACCTATACTGTTGGATAAGGTACAACAAGGATCATTAGATACGCCGTAGGATCCCATCAGAGTGAGTCGGTTAGAACGACCTACAATACTCGAGGTGGATTCACTTTGATGAAGAAGGATTTGGAGAGGGGACGTGAGTCATAGATTTGTGAATGGGTGCACGATGTGATCTCAGATGTAGATCATTGTGGGGTCCTACTTAGATGAAGCTAGGAAATTATGTTGAGAATGGTCATAACCATCAAGTAATTAAAAGGATCAATGATATTGGAGTCGTTGATTTCCGAGTCTGAGGGATGTCAAATTGGTCGGAATGATCCATTAGAGTGAAATTGTTGGAATGGAGTTTAAGCATGTAACCTACTTTTCTGAAGGGAAGGAGTCTGAATCGCTACAGATCATTGATCTGGTGGTGAGAAGTAATTCTAATTGTCTGATTAGGGGCGTTCAGGTCCCGAACCGTGGTAGTGGAACCTTAGGGGGATTTCTACTGGTAGTTGGAGTTCGGGTGGGAAGGTTAACCTAAGTCATTGTTTCCTTAAGAGGAATTGTTATGTACAACAATACAATGAATGAGAATCGCATAGGTTCAGATTAGAGCCCTTAGCATGAGAGAAGAAAGAAAACCAAACATCCCACCGGTCTCATGAGGATTAAGGGGTTGAATGTGCTACAAAGTGGTAGCAGAGCAGAGTTCAAACTCTAGGATTGAATGTGTCACCGAGACCACTTGACTATTTTAAAACACCTTTTATTTTACCAAAATGCATATTTTAAATGATTGTTGATGTAATGGATAATAATGGGTTATTGTTTCAACACGTAGGACGTACTGAGACGAAAGTAGAGGTGAATGGTGCAGCGTAGCATGGAAGACACCTCACACCTCAGAGATGAGGAATCGGATGATCGAAGGGCTAGAGAAACCCCTCCAGACTTGGTAGCCACTTTCAGAAGTTTGAAGGCAGACAATGAGAGACTCATGAGAGATCAACCTAAGCAGGCAGAACAGAATGTAGTACTACTACAGAGTTTGACAAATATTCAAAAGAATCTACAGTATTGCCCAACCACTAGTAATGAAAAATTGCAGCAATCAGATGTAATACTCTTGTTTCCCCCAATTTGTAAATATAACTATAACTGGCCAAGAGACTTTGGCGGACTAAATATGTGTGAATGTTTGATTTGATGAACCTATGTATAAAAGGGTCAATGTATGATTTTTTTGTTATTAATAGAAATTGGATATGTGTTGCACAACTTCTGAAACGGGGGAAGTTTTCCAAGATAGACCATAGATGTTATGAGAGAGATGGTGAGGGGAAACCAAGAATCGTTGAGATGACCCTCGCCAGACCAGTACCTATTGGGTGTAATTTCTCAACAGTCCTCTGACCCAAAAATAAATTACCAGTCAGGCTGGTAGATGGAAAGCCATCTTCAAGAGTTAATGAGGAGATGAGACAGGGTACCCATCTATAAGGCTTCCAGGCCTGACCATGAATTGGGATTGGACCCACGCAACCTTGTTGAGGAAGGAAATAAAGTAGGTAATTCGGGGACAGAGACAGATCTGCGAGATAGAAGAGTAGAGAGAACAATCTCGAGAAGAGAGGAGAAGCATGTTTTCGACTCTAGAATAGAGAAAAGAGATGAGAAGCAAGCTCGTTTTTGGCTGAAAGAATCCCAGGGCAGGGTCTCACTCCAAGCTGATAAATGAGGCTGACGAATGACTAAGAAAGTGCTTTCGCAGACCTCCTTGCTTGAAGTGGATAAAACCGATTGCCAAGTTCTTGTGGGAGGAGGAGAGTAACCTCTGTCCCGGACTATCGTGGAGAAAAGAGAAAGAATCTCTCTCAAATCATCATGGTCTAGCTCGGGGGTGGCCAGTGGTAAATCCGATAGGAGCGGTTGTGCCTATGGTTGGGAGGAAACAAGCACCCCTTTCAACAATCGCTTCACATTCTCCATTTTTGATAAGTATTATCACACTTTGTGTATATATATTGGATGCAATGATGAATGTTTGTGTTTATGGTTAAGTCTTTCAGTATTTGAACGGTTATTAGAAATATTCTTTTGCTTCTGTAAACTGATATATCTATATAGTCTTTGATTTGTCTTAGTGTAGCTGTTAGAGAGTTATGGGATGTGAATCTATAGGGGAGTCGGGGTGGGATTGACTGAAACGTCTAAATCCTTCTGACCCTTTGAAGTTTACCTTAGCAGGAAAGTCAAGTTCAACTTGAAGGGAGAAGGGCGTTCCCTACAGAATATCCACCCATATGACCGAGGGCTCATGCCCATGTCCTTAACCCCTTTGTTGCTAAAAAGATTTGTGTTTTGCCCACAATATTTCCCAAAGGACCCATGTGACCAGGGTTTGGGAACCCTACACTAGTCCGAAAGGAACTAGCTCTTTTAGCTTTGGGACTTCAGAACTTATGATTCCACAACCCTTGAAAATCGTTGAAGGCCGAAGTCGTGAATTGATGAGGGTCGTCGATCTAGGGATCCAGTGGAGATCCCTCTCAGTCGTTAGATCATACTTAGGAAGGATAGCGTTAAGCGCTTCGACGAGGTTCCACTTCGGGAGAATAGGAGTGGTCTAGCACCGAAACTCCCGAATACTAGAGTCGTGAAGTAATCTGGACCGTTGAAAGTGGAGGAACACGTGTCCACGGATCAACAGTCATCCGGAAGTCTGGGTATTCGGCAGTATAGGGACACGCGAGTTACCCGAAGCTATGCAAGCCGGAGTAAATCCTGGTCGTGGATGCTAGGTACACGTGGTGATAGATCTGGCATGGTCTGGAGAGAAAGCCGAAAGACACATGCTAAACTCTCGAATGTTGAACTTCGAAAGTGACGAGGACCATCGATCCTCAGATCCTTTGGGATCCCTTTTAGCCATCGATCTAAGGAACCCACCCTCGACTGCCCAACCAACGTGGAATGCATCGTGAAACGACACGTGGCCCCTACTTGTACCATGTCAATTTTTTTCCATCAAACTAGAGTCGTTGGATGAGAGGATACGTCGCAAGCGATCTTGTAGTCCAGAGACTTAGTACTCCAAGGAAGTTTGGCCAAGAGTTTTCAAGGTGTGAAAACTCCCGAAGTCGTGAACGGTGAAGTAAATCTCGACCATTGGTAGGAAGAGGACACGTGGCACCAGAGCCGAGAGTTCGGAGACTTGGCTCTTCAGGGGATTCGCGTCAAGAGGAGTCGGTAAGCTCCGAAGCCCGAAGTTGCGAAGTAATAGGGACTATGGATCTATGGATCCATGTGGACAAATATCAACCATGAGATTTGAAAGAAGTGAGAAGATTATATGACGGGGGTTGACGTGACAAGCGATCTTGTAGTCCGAAGACTTAGTACTCCGGGGAAGTCTGGCCAAGAGTTTTCAAGGTGTAAAAACTCCCGAAGTCGCGAACGGCGAAGTAAATATCGACTGTTATTAGGAAGAGGACATGTGGTGCCAGATCGGAGAGTTCAGAGACTTGTCTCTTTAGGGGATTCGCATCGAGAGGAGTCAGTAAGCTCTGAAGCTCGGAGTTGCAAAGTAACAGGGAACATGGATCTATGGATCCACGTGGACAAATCTCAACCATGATATTTGAAAGAAGTGAGAAGACTATATGATGGGGGTTGACGTGGCTCATTGATGTCATCTCGCGTGACGTGGACCTGCAACTAAGGTGCCACATGTCACCCAGATTTAAACAATTCAAAGACCCCTTATGACTATTAGAGAATGACATGTGTCACCTCCTAATGAGGACACGTGTCACCCCTTGACCCTCGCCGCATGTCAGCTTCTGGTTCGTGCCCGCCTGGCCAACATGGCTAGTGACATGTCCGGGACTCTGGATAACTGAAAGAGTTCGGAAGGTTTGAGTGTAGTTTGATAAGGAAGGTTCAACGGTGATCGCTTATCGCCGAACGTCGAAGGACCAACGATGATCACCGATAGTTGAAACGTTGAAGGTTCAACGACGACCGTCGACTGCCGAAACGATGAAACGTAGGACGTTCAACGCAAAATGTTGAACATCGATCGTTGAATGGCTAAGGCCACGTGGCAATATTTCGGGACTTCGGGGAGTAAGAAAAGGGGGCGCTCAGCGCCAAATGCTGAAGACCCCAGCTAACAACGCATGGATAACTTCGGGAGGCCACAACTTGCAGACCAAAGCTCGAATTTTAATGCGGTGGTGACTATTAGAAAGTTTTTGATGAGCAGTAACCAATGAAGATCTTGGAGTTAGGATTTGAGATAGTTAGGAAAAACAAAAACAGGATGCCCCGTCCCTAGAAAGGGTATTTATGGGTTGGGTGTGTTACATCAGAGAGATTGAAAACCCCTTTGGATGCCTAAAATCATGGACTAGGCCATAGCAATGTAGGAAGGAGTTCTTCCAAGAAGAGGCATCAAGATGCAAAGAAAAGAAGATCTGGTGGAAACATTTCCACAGAATCATCTAATAGGAATTCTACTTCTGAGGAGTTGTCCAACAACAATACTGGATTGAGTGTTCCCAGGAAGAAGAAAAAGAGACATTCAGAGAGTTATCTAGCTAAAGAGTTTAAAAAGGTTGAAACACCTACCTTTGATGGAGAAATAGGGAAGGGAGAATAAGTTGAGGCTTGGTTGTTGGGGTTGAAAAAATATTTTCGGGTACACAACTACTTGAAAAATACTAAGGCAAAGATTGTCATTTTCAATCTAATGGAAGAGAATTCATATGGTGGGAAGATCTCAAGGAAGTTAAAGGGTTGAGAGAGAGCAAGTTGACCTGGAAGTAGTTTCAGAAGTACTTCAGGAAGGCTTACCTATCAGAGAATTACTTTGATGCGAAGATCAAAGACCTCCATGAACATTTGTTGGGGAAACTTGCAATGGATTCCTATGCTAAGATATTTTTACAGATATTGAGGTATTTTCCTTACCTCAAGGATGAAAAAGCAAGGATATGGTATTTCCTTAGTGGGTTGCCATAGTCCTATCAAGATATAATTGAATTTGATGAGCCTAAGACCCTGGAGGATACCATTAGGAAGCCAAGTGTTGTTATGATCACTCTAAACATAAGCAAGAGCCTTCTAAGGATTGGAAGAGAAAGGACAAGAGTGGATTCCAGAAGAAAGGATTCAAATAAGTTCCATATAAGAATCTGAAGAAAGGTGACCAGTTTGGTCAACTGAGTAGGAGTATGCACTAGCATAATTTTCCATCTTAGAGTTGAAACAGGCCAGTAGAGCAGGGAAGGGAAAGAGTAGATGAACCAAAGGAAGGACCTTTACAATGTCAGGGTTGTGGAGAGGCACACATGTTGAGAGATTGTCCTCATAGGCAGCATGGTAGGAAAAGAATTTATCATGTTCAGGAGGATACTATAGTCAATGATGTGGCCATAAGTGTGCCAAGGATATATGCAGCTAAGAAAAATCGACAAGAAGACCACCAAGCTTTTGTAGTGGAGATGAAAGGTATAATTTCCAAGCAACCCATTTCTATTTTAATTGAACATGGATCTAACCTTAGTTATGTCTCACCTCAAGTTGTTGAAGCATGTGTCTTACAAAGAAAGAGACATGTAAAGGCATGGTTGGTTGAATTGACCATAGGAACCAAGTGAAATATGGAAGAAGTGATAGAGACTTGTCCATTTGCAATGAGTGGATTGAAAACTCAGGCAACCTTGAATAATCTACCTTTAGGATCATATGATGTGTTGTTAGGCATGGACTGGTTAGCAACTCACAAAGCAAAATTGAACTTCTATGATAAAATTTTGGAATGTAAAGATGAAGAAGGCAATGCAAGGGTTTTGCAAGGAATTTAGAAGCCAGTTTCAGTCAGAAAAATATCAACACTATAGCTTAAGAGGTTCAGTCGGACAGGGTGTTCCTTGTATGAAATACAAGTGCTCAACTCAATAGAAGGTAAAGAGTTGAAAGTTGAATGTTGTGGGAGTTTAGATATGTGTTTCTAGAGGAGGTTCTTGGACTCCCTCCTAGGAGAGATCTTGATTTTTTAATAGACCTTGTACTTAAGGCAGTGCCAACATCAAAAGTACCCTATAGGATGAGAACACCAGAATTGGTGGAGACGAAAGTATAGTTGAAAGTGATACTGGATAAAGGGTACATTAGGCAAATTTTGTCCCCATGGGGAGCACTGGCATTTTTTATGACGAAAAAGGATGGTACATTGTGCCTGTGCATTGACTACAGACAATTGAACAAGATGATCATCAAGAATAAGTATCCATTGCCCAGGATCAATGATCTCTTTGATCATCTCAAAGGAGCTACAATTTTCTCTAAGATTGAATTGAGGTATGGATACCATCAAGTCGGGATTGAGGATGACGACATCCACAATACAACTTTTAGAACAAGGTATGGACACTATGAGTTTGTGGTGGTGCCATTTAGGCTTACCAATTCACCAACAACCTTTATGTGCTTGATGAATAATGTTCTCATCAAGTATTTGGATAAGTTTGTCTTGGTATCTGTGGATGATATTTTGGTATATTCCAAGACTAGAGAAGAGCATGAAGAGCATCTAAGGATGGTGCTACAGGTGTTGAAATATCACCAGATGTAAGCTAAATTCAGCAAGTGTGACTTCTTCTAGAAGGAATCTAGTATTTAGGCTACACCATCTCGGCAGGAGTGGCAGTAGATCCAAAAAAGATAAGGTCTTTCATGGGATTCGTTGGTTATTATAGAAGGTTTCTAAAGGGATTTTTCAAGATTATTCATCCCATTAATTCATTATAGAGAAAAGGGAAGAAATTTGTGTGGTCAATGGAGTGTGAAGCCAACTTTCAGTAGTTGAAGCATCTTTTGACCAATGCCCCTGTTTTGAATATTGTAGACCCTGGAAATGATTTCTTGGTCTATATTGATGCTTGCAAAGAAGGACTTGGTGGAGTTCTTATGTAGGAAGGGAAAGTGATATGTTATGAATCACGAAAGATAAATAAGCATGAAAAATGGTATCTCACCCATGATTGGGAGCTTGCAACAATTTTGCATGCGTTGAAGATGTGGAGAAACTATTGGCTCGGAAGGAGGTTTGTCCCGATGACAGGCCATTGTGGTTTAAAATACTTGTTTTACCAACCAAGGTTGAATGCTAGACAGACTAGGTGGATGGCGTTGATTAGAGAGTTTGATTTTGAGATCAAACACGTAAAAGGAAAAGAAAACAGAGTGGCATATGCACTCAGACGGAGTGTGCAGACCATACACTTAGCAACAACAAGTGTAGGAGAGTCTGACATGAAACAAAGAATTAGAACCCTCTTACAAGATAATGAGATTTTTAAACCGGTAAGAGAGGGATTACAGTAAGAACCTAGTGAGAAAAAGTATGAAGGGTATCAACTTACAAATGAAGGTATTGTTGTATAACAACGAGTTGTATGTGACAAACTCAACATAGCTAAAGTATTTGATCATGGATGAATTGCATAAGAGATCTTATGTAGGTCATCCCGGTTACCAGAAAATGGTAACAATAGTAAGGCAATTGTATTACTTGCCAAGAATGAAGCAAGTCATTGTTGAATATATTGCCAAGTGTTTAGAGTGTCAACAAGTCAAGGTTGAACACAAACACCCTGTAGGACTATTACAGCGTTTGCAAATTCCAAAATGGAAATAACAGACAATCTTTGTGGATTTTGTTACCGGTTTGCCAAGAACAATTAGGAAACATGATGCAATTATGGTAGTAGTGGATAAATTGAGCAAGGCAACTCACTTCATTCCCATTAAGTTTACTTTCAAAGCTATAGATGTTGATGATGTTTTCATGAAGGAAATTTCATACAAATGTGCTAATTTGACTTCAAAATTTTGGAAAGGTTTGTTTGCAGGATTGGGAACGCAAATAGTGTTTAGCAAGGCCTACCATCCTCAAACAGATGGTTAGATAAAGAGAGTAAATAGAGTGTTGGAAGACATGTTAAGGATGCATGTTATGCACCAACCCAAGCAATGAGAAGAGTATCTACCCTTGGTGGATTTATCCTATAACAATGATTATCATGAATCGTTGAAGATGATCCCATTTGAGGTTTTGTATGGTAGAAAGTGCAGAGTTCCAATCAGTTGGAACAGTGCAATGGACAAGATCACACTTGGACCAGAATTGCTAAAGGAAATGGAATAGGAAATGATCAATATAAGGCGTAATTTGAAAATAGCACAAGATAGATAGAAGAACTATGAAGACAACAAGAGAGCTCATAAAGAGCTCAAGGTGGATGATGTGTATCTTAGGGTGAAACCCAAGAGGAATTCCCTTAGGAAGGGAATATATGCTAAATTAACACCCTGATATTGTGGATTGTTTGAAGTCTTGGAAAGGGTGGACCTGTAGCATATAGACTTGCCTTGCCACCCACTGTTAGAGATCATAATGTGTTCCATGTATCTTTATTAAAGAAATATGTGTTGGGTATGTGTTATATTCTTTGCATGTGTGTGTGTGGGCACGTCAGGTTCGACAACTACGTCTGACGATCCCTCGCACTAGTGTTATGTTTGTGTCGTGTGTGTCGGGCGCTTTCCTAGGGGGGGGGGCAGGTATGCCCCCCCTTGGTTACGCACAGCGTTCGGGGCAGTGCCCCGAAATTGTTTTTTGGGCGGTTTTTGTTATTTTTAGCGGATTTGTAAATTAATCCTGGATTAACGGATTAGGGTTTTGGTATCTACGGAATACCTAAAAAAAATTGTATATATTGTATGGTGAATGGTGAAATTTGAGATGATGAATATAAGAAAGGTTTTCCTGGTTGATGGTTTTCGGTATAAAATCTCTGTGTACTCTGTGTATGAGCCATTGATTAATTTATGTCTTGCTTAAGAATCTATATGCAATGCTTTACTTCGCAGGTTTAAAAATTACAATATGGTCATGACTCTAATCATGTTATTGATTAGATTGTAATACATGTGGAACCAGAGGGAGAATTCTAGCCCAAACCTCAATGCATCTTGGACATGAGAGAAACACGGTTCCGGAATCAAGCCATCATGCAGATCAAGGTGTAATGGAATCACTTTGGAGTAGATCATGCTACTTGGGAACTGGAATATGCCATAAGAGTGCCATACCCATTTTTTTCTATGTAATTGTATATATATGGTGTTCTAAACACCAAGGACAATGTTTCTTTAAGGGGGAGGGGAATGTAACACCATGTTTCTCCCCATGACTGTAATATGCTAAGACTTCATGTAACGTGATTATGAAAAATGTAACTATGTTGTTGATTAAAGGAAACCATCAGATAGTTGACTGAGAAGGAAAATGCCTTTAGTAGTGGTCATGATATCACAAGTGGGAATTGGTGAGGTGGATTGATGAGGTGGAATGGAGAAGTTTCAATGAAGAAAATAGGAAGCTTTCTCAACATTCCATCCTACACCTGTAGAATTTAATGCATCACTTGCCAACGTACTTAGATCTGCATAGAGCTACGTGATTATTTATGGAAATAAGGATTGGTGGTTGAAGCAATTATAACAGTTGGAAGATTTGATGTTTGGAGGAAGCAAAGAGTCAATTGAAAATTGATAGAAGGACACACTAGATTGCCTCTTCAAATTTGAGTCCCTGACTAGAGGATTGCATCTGAAAATATTCAAGGGAATCCCAAGGAATGTGTGGAAGAAGAGACCAAAGGCGAAAAACACCAAGAAGATGAGAAAACATGAGAGAGAGAGAGAGAGGATAGATACCATGAGATGTGGGAGAAGAGAACAGGGAGAACGCAACATAAGAAAAAGTGGATGCGCTCAGGAAGATTACAACAACATGAGAGGTTGAAGACATGTTCTCACAGAGAACCATAGTGAAAAATTGAGTTGCAGACTCACATATAGATGAAGCAGTGAGGAGACTCACGCATGTCGCTCTGAATAACATAGTTTTTGGAAGTTTTCTTTGAGGAAAATAGGAAACTTTCCCAAAGAATTAATGGCCACCCTGGAACAAAGAAGACCCAAATCTAGACTAGAGCAATAAGGGATCGTGGCTTGGGGCTTACTGGAAATAAATTGGCATTGATAAGGGGAGGTCATTGAGGAACTGTATAACAGAGAAGGGACTCCCTTGTGTAGAGGAAATCCAATTGGGAAGGTTCTTGATAAACCCGTGGAGGTCTTGAACTCAGTGGGAAGAGGGAAACTTATGTTGTTTCCAATGGAGTGAAGGAGAGTAACCTTTACGGACCATTTTGGGACCTATAAACTAGTTGAATCAATCCCATTATGGTATTGTGGCTTGGCACGAGAGTGGCATGTTGTATAAAGGTATACTTCAGCATAGCCTAAGGTTGGGAGGAAAGGCTTCCTCTCTCAGTGAGTTGGTTGGTTTAATATTTCATTGAACATATAAATGTTTCAACTTAACATATTTGATTTATGTTTGGTGATGTAAATATGTTGTTTCATGGTTTATATGATAAGTGTAAATGTATGAAAGGAATGGTTTAATTCCTTAGTAAAATGGGTTATGTGTAATTGTTTTCACTATTAACCTAGTAAATCTAGATAGCCAAGTGATTAGTGCAATATAGAGTGCACCCCTATGAAACCTGTAAGCCTTGAAATGGAAATCTTGTAGGATATAAACCTTCACTAGATGAGTGATGGTAGAAGGTCCTAATCTCTAGAAAGATATATGTGTAGTTTGGTAACCTTAAGCCCTATGAAACCTCTTGTCTTGAAATGGAAAGTTTACAGGATGCAAATCTTCAGCCAGGTTGAAATCGGTAAGCTTTAGTAAACCTTAGAAGTGAGGGTGAGAGTCTAAGAGTCTTGGTAAAGCCTTAGGGAATAATCCTAAAAATACTCTGAGTGGCTAAGTCTTGAATCAAACTATTATCCTGGAGAAACCTCATGTTTTGGGTTGGGATGAACAATAGTCGTAGATTTGGCGCTGCGATGAGATCCTGACTATTGGTCGGAAGGTGAGGTCGTCATAATGACCAAGTGCACAATTGTAAGGTGATGAAAATCTCGGATCGTCGATGACGAGTGCGAGGAGTCTAAGTCTATCGAAAGATAGACGGTCAAAGACCTAGATGAAGGTCTCTAATGGAATCCAACGACGAGATAGTCTAAGGATCGTCGATCTGTCAAGAGGTGTCCCATAAGATCTCAGTCATTGGATATCATATACTTCATTTAGAGGAGGAAGGTATTGGAGTCTTAATAGTTGTGGAGTTGTAACCTTGAAACTAACCTAGACCATTTGATGAGGTGCAAAGAGGATCATTAGATACATTGGAGGATGTCATTGAAGTGAGTCGGTCGGAATGTCCTACAATACTCACAGTGGATGCACTATGATGAAGGAGGATTCCCAGAGGGGACGTGAGTTGTAGATCTGTGAGTGGGTGCACGATTTTATCTCATTTGTAGTGGGTCGCACTTAGATGAAGCTATGAAAGGATGTCGAGACATGTGATAACCATCAAGTAAGGAAAAGGATCGATGTGATTGAAGCAGTTGATTTCTAATTCTAAGAATCATTGGATTAGTTGGAATGATCCATCAGAGTGAAATCATCGAAATGGAGTTTAATAATGTAACATATTGTTCTAATGGGAAGGATTCTGAGTCGTTGTAGATGTAATGTTCCCAAAAAGAGTTTTTCTAGCTTTATTGTCTGAGATAGTTCTGATCATACTCTTTAAATGTTATTAAGTTCATTGAGAAATTTCTACAAACATTTTGCACATAACCCATAGATAGGCATTTTGTCAAACATGTTGTGTACACCAAAAAACAAAAGAGATAATATGGCACGTTTTTAATAATGGAACTTTGAACATGCAATACAATGACTAGGGTTATTGTAGCAGCTATGACAAATCAACAAACAATGAACTAGCGCAACATGAATTCCTTCCTGCAAAGAAGTTGCAATGCATATTATCAGTAATAATATCTAATAGGTGGGACCCATTAAAAACAAGAAAAGAAAACAATTCCCCTATGCATCATGCAAGTTGTTTCCAAGATTAAATTTTTGACTGAATTTTGGAAAAATGTCGTATTCGTAATTGCCTGACGAAAAAGAATAAATGGTATGCAAAAAGGAAAAAGAGTTTTATGCAGTTTTAATGCTATAAAATGGTGGTTGTTATGCTTACATTATGAGTTAAAAAGATTTTATTGGACACTTGGTATTAAGTTACCATATGAGTATATTGAAACTTTGACATATTATCAAATACAAATCTTGGTTCAAACTCTCATGCAAACAACATAAGTTCTTTATATGACACATAAAATGGGTGACGCTTACTACTCTTATACAATGGCTTTATTTGAAATGAATGTGGAATATAACATGGTATTGGTAGCAAAGCTCGATGAAACGAGATGGATAGCATTACTCCTATGGTAGTTGGCACCTTTGTTGATATAACTTGGGGTGGTGTGGCATTGGTTTGTGGCATACGTTGATATATGATGGTGTTGAAGACTATAGTGTTGGACGTTGATGATTATTTGGCACGCGATGACTTGGAGGTAAGTGTTAATGAATGTGACATATGTTGCATTTGAATTGATGTTTGATGTGTTGAGTGTGCTCCACCATGGACAATGTTGTTGGCAACATTGAAAGTGATGGATGAGAGAAGCGACGTGTAGTAAATGCACATCATTCATTTCCCTAATTCGAAATACACTACCTTTTGTTATGCATTTTGTTTGGTGTTTTGGCGTTCGTGTTAGTGGTTGTTTCAGATTTCTCGGTTGGTTCCAAGATTTTGGTTTACTCCTTGTCGTTCTTAAGCGATTTTTTTCACAGGTATGGTTCTTTTGGCCCTTCCATGCATCAGATGGTTTAACTCTGCTCTGGTTTAAAATTGAAATATTGGCTCTCGAAGTCTACATGCAGTGTGTATTTTGGTTTTTTGGGTTCAAATGGTAACTATGAAGAAATGGTGGGTTTTGGTTATGATTAAAGATTATAAATGGTTTTCAACCTGGAATTGTGCTCCCATCCTATGTAGAGAATTGGATTCGAAGCAAATTTTTGTGTGTTATGATTCTCCATATGGGTTTTTTTTGTAATGAAAACACATGGGTTTTATTATTTTGTTCTGAGAAAATTTGGCATTTGGAATGCTTGATAATGAATATTTAAATGATGTTGTTGTTTTTATGTTGATGAGTTAATGATGGTCGAAGGTATGAGTTTTGTTTTCCTCGTGATTAGTTTCGACTTCTTATGGGTTTTTACATAAGAAAGTTCAAGGGTTTTGTTGTTTAGTATACCCATATTCCTCTATTGTAGCTACACTTACACCCTTGGGGTTCTACATTTATTTTGTGGCATCATAGCTCTTGTTGACAGAGTCATGGTAGTCGACTTTCCTTGTGCGTTGCATTTCTGCTAACATCCATTTTTCTCTTGGTAAACAAGGGTTTGTTCTATTCGAGATCCTACAAGGATAAATACCACACCTTTATTGGATTGCTTGCTAGTAGAACCAAAGGTATCAAGCTTGGTTTATGGTGAGATTGTTTATAAGATTTGTTTCTTGGGTTTCGTATATGAAATTATGGTCTCATGGGTATTCCTACCCAACAATATTGTGGGTACATTTGTGGAATTATGTGGTGGCTACCACTGGTAATTGTTCTTTGTTGGTTTGTTCTTGATTGGTTCCATTAACCCTCATTATCCATTATGATTTTATCATGGTCCATCTTCTCACTGTATACAAGTTAATCGTGACTAAGTTTGGGTTTCGAACCTAAGCTTGGCATCTCATTGTTAAACATGTCACTTGTGAGGACATTATTTGCAAACCCTTGTAGGCTATTTTAACCAAATTGATATGGAATGTCGTTCTTTTATTTTGACAAAGTTTTCCCATGAATTGTCATTGCTGTTGAAATTGTTTGGCTTGCAACCTGCCTTGGTATTAAAGGGAAGTGCTAATATTGTTACTCCATTGCCACAAGTTATTATAGGTCTTGTTGTTAAGTATTGACCTCTGCACAAACTCAAATAAGGGAATTATTTGGTTATTGCAACCTACAGTGATTAGGAGTGATATGGACAGTTCAGATTTTGTTGATAAGGGATAAATATGGTTTTGTTTAAAATTGCTTGCTACCAATCAATGTCAATATTTATTTATGTCACAAAAATATGGTGGTGAATTTAATTGATTGTTTTAGCATGTGAGAAGAAGTATAATAAATTCATAATGATTTAGATGGGGCTAAAAGGATTTTGATGAAAGCTAAATGGGAACTTTGGCATATTGGCATCGATATTGTTGACTTGTTGGACTGATTATCTTTGACTAAATGATGTAAGGGTTATCAGTAGAAGTTGATTATGATTGTGATGAATTGTGATGTTGGATGTATGATGAGTATGTAATATAGAGCAATACCATTCTATTTCCCACTCATTATATCATTTTACGCACATTACAAATTCTTCATCTATCCCAAAACATTTTATCTTTCCCATGTTCTATTATTATAAAAAGTTTAAAGGATATGGAAAGATGGATGAATGAAAAATATCAAAAAGAGCTTACAAATTATGAGATTGATGATGTGGTTGTATGGGATTTGTTGAGATATAAACATTCATTTTTGTATAGAACAATATTCATATTCATTCTCCCATCATGAAATCACTTTACATTCATTACAATCCCTTCCATTCTCCCAATATCATTGAAATTCCCTATTCTAATGCATTATGGATCAGATTGGAAATATTATGGTTATGTTGAATGGATTGCATGTACCCCTGTTTGTAAATGGAAAGAAACAATATTTTAATTTTGCTTTAACCAGAGTATTTGATGAATGAATGGTCAATTGTTATTCATATTCTAATTTGAAATGTTGCTTTTAGATATGAGTTTCTTCAATCGAGGAATAGGAAACATAGGGAGGAATAATTTTTGGCAGAGAGGCCTTAGAAGGCCATGGTTTTCCATACATTTTGATGATAATCCTCAAGAGCTAAATCAACTATTTCAAGCTATTTTTTTAACTTGGTTTCTCAAGGAGTCATCTAGCCTCTCATAATAAATATGGATTTTAATTATGGCATTTTTTGGAGATTTTTTATTATGTTTATGGATGGATATTCTGTTTTATTTTGGACAGCATGGACAGATTTATATCTGGGACAGCCAGCATGTGTTTTTTGGGATAAAAAAACAATTAATGGTTTATATATATGGGAGCTACAAGGGAAATTTTGATGCATGTTGTGTGGGTATCGATTGATGATATGTTTCGTTATTTAGATGAAATAACAAGGAGGGAATCATAATTAAAAAGACTTTCTAAGAGAATAGTTAAGGGGTCCCACCCATTAGTTATTATTTTAATAAACCCTTATTATTTATTATCACTTGTCTCAAATTTGTGTTAAGTTAATTAACACTTACTAAAAAGGTATTTGGAACTACCACAACCTTTTTTGGAAGAGATAAACGTTCATTGCAAAGGAAGAGACAGGGGAGAGAGAGAAAGAAAAGAATTTTTTGATACAAGGTATGCTCCTATACTTGTGAGATTATCATTTTCATTCATTCTGAGTTTTCTAGAAATCATTAACCCTCTTGTTGACAGCAGGGTCTTATTGAAGGTAGCAGTATTCAAAGATTGAGTCACATACTTCAGTAGCTTGTTATAGAAAGGTGGATCATTTATCTTAGGCAGTTTGTGTATTTTGATTTGTTTGTGGATTAAGTTTCATGACTGATAAAGAATATTTTGCAGAGTCGATAAATGATGCTTATGTGGCAAATTTGATCCATATTTTTTAGTCTCAATCATTTCTTGTTGTCAAAGTATTTTTGTATGGTGCCCATCGGAGGCTTCTAAATCTAATCTTGGTCCAAGTCCTCGCAGGGATTTGAAAAGAGGATTATCTTTTGTAATTCAGAATGAAACAAATAAAGAAATAAGATTGTTGATTTTGTCTCATTTGTGTATTATTATGTTCCTTTTTCAGATTGATATATCATTTATTGCTTTGTCTTATACAAAACACATATCCTTTTTCTTTTCTTTTTTACTTTCTCCTTTTGCACAGCTAAATAATAACAAAAAAAGACCAGCATTGGTTCCTAGTATTTATTACTTTTCTATCAAATGATTTTTTGTTTAAGGTTATAAACCCCAAGTGACATTCCCAACTATCTTACTCTAGCCAAGTAAGATTCAAAAACGATTGAGTAAGGTACTCCATACCTTTTCCTCAACAAAACTAAAAACCAAAACTTGATGTAGTGCCCTGATCTCTCCTAGTAGATGGATTCTTGAATCTATAGAAGGATAAATCCAAATCTTCAATCCCCTTCTACGAATGATACAATAACCTTGTAAACCTATGTTGGAGACAATGACGAGTCACTCCAACAACACCTACCACAGCAATCTGGCCGCCCATACCTGAAACAACTCTGCAACTTAGATCGCAGAGGGCCTCATGAGACACGACTGGATGTCTAGTGGGGCCTTGTGTGATGAGGTTGAACAACCAAGGAGGGCCTCGCAGAACACCCTATACTCAAACCACAGGGATGACTATAGACACAGTCTCCTGAAACGCTTCAAGCACTTGCGAAATTAGAGTACGACCTCCTCCATAAAGCTATACCAATCTCTTGTAGCTTATGAGTGTGGAAGCGTCATAAGAGGCTCCTCCCTCATATCATGAAATCTACTCATGTCCTCATGTATCACTACTGCCAAATATGATGGAGTCTCTACTACTTTCAATTATGAAGAGTGTGCCAAACTAAACTAGTGACAAAGAAACGAACTTAAGAGCATAGTCCTTATCCATGAACAGCTGCAAATAATCAGATTTCATTTGCTCTAGTGCCTCCTTGATTATGCACAATTGGGAATTAGTGATTCCACATGAAATTCCCTTATGCCTCTGCTCCATTTGTATTTTCCACATAAGGTCTTCAATAAATTTATGAGCACCATCTGCCCTCGTCAACACCTACACAATTTGCTCCTTTGTGACCAATAGTCGATTCTCCAAATCATGCAATGTTATTTCATCAACATGGTGTGGGATGTCACACAAGGGATCAATCGAATCATCAGATGATGTCATGTCATGTGAACTATCTTCCTCATACAAGTTTTTTTATTTTCTCTCATCCCCTAAATCAACCTTTTTGTTTTCATCCATGCATAGCTCCCACTCTTTATCACATTCTAATACAATCATGTTTGCATCGTCATACATATCATAAATAGGATGAGGTGTTGAATTCCTTCTTGAACCATCTTCATCATTAGTATCATACAAAGGAAGAGATGATGAATCCATAACATCAATGATTGGAACATCTTCTCATATTCATCATAAATAGGACAAGATGTCGGAGCCTCATTTTCTCCATCGAGCACACTAATGTCATCGACCTCATCAGTCATTTCTAATGATGCATTGGAAGCTATTGTGTGGTCTTCCTTTATGCACACATCCTCTGCATGGCTAAATGCATTCTCTTCCACTTGTTCTTCATGCTCATCCTTTTCCACTTTCTTCCCTTTAAAATAATCCTTGTCCAAATCCTCGGGCCAGCTTCCACAAAAGAGAGTGTAAAAAATTTTAAAGTGTAATTATGCACAGATCTCTCCCCTTAATTTTAGATACTCTTGATATTGAGACATGATCTTCTTCGTCGCTAGCACCATCTTGTCTTGTTGAATATTTTTCCAAGTTTTATCCGATAATTCCAGAGTTGTTTTTATTCTCTTGTCCATGGAAGGCACTGTTGATTTCTCCCTTCTCTGTAACCCATTCATGTCCGGTACAATCACGATTCACGGGTTGGAAAGATCACTAGATCTGATACCACTATAATGTCCCCAAATAGAATTTTGCTAGATTTATTGTCTGTGATAGTTTTGATTATACTCTTTATATGTTATTAAGCTAATTGAGAACTTTCTACAAACATTTCACACATAACCCATAGATAGGCAGTTTTTCAAACATGTTGTGTACACCAAAAAATAGAAGAGATAATATGGAACTTTATTAATAGTGGAACTTTTACCACACAATACCATGACTAGGGCTACTGTAGAAGCTATGAAAAATCAACAAACAATAAACTGAAAACCAAAACCTGGTGTAGTGCCATGATCTCTCCTAGTAGATGGCTTCTCCAATATGAAGAAGGCTAACTCCAAATCTCCAATCCCCTTCCAAGAATGATACAATAATATTGTAAACCTCTGCTGGAGATGATGACGAATCGCTCCAACAACACCTGCTGCATCAATCCAGCTACCCGTACCTAAAACAACTCTGCAACTTAGATCGCAAAGAGCCTCATGGGACATGGATGGATGTCTAGCGGGGCCTCTCGTGACGAGGTTGAAAAAACAAGGAGGGCATCACGAGACACCCTATACTCAAACTATGGGGATGATTCCAGAAATAGTTTCTTGAAACCCTCCGAGCACCTGCAAAATCAAAGTATGACCTCCTCCGTAAAGCCCCGCCAATATCCTATGTAAGTCGATACACCTCCAAACTGAAACAACTCAATTGAAAAT
This sequence comes from Picea mariana, assembly GCA_032191745.1. Classification (NCBI taxonomy): domain Eukaryota; kingdom Viridiplantae; phylum Streptophyta; class Pinopsida; order Pinales; family Pinaceae; genus Picea; species Picea mariana. The sequence continues at coordinate 5,309 of JASDQU010882335.1, read as the reverse complement.
CCAATGGAAATCCTTGATGGATTCCCCTCTTGTCTAGGCTCCAATGTAAATCCTTGATGGATTCCCCTCTTGTCTAGGCTCCAATGGAAATCTTGGGTGGATTCCCCTCTTGTCTAGCTACGGTGGATATTACAACACTGAAACCAAATCAATAGTGGAAGGGTTTTTCTAAACCCTAACAAAACAATGGCTCCAAGAGCACTTCCAAAATGAGAGATCAAATCATAATACCAAAGTGAGGCTCTAACCCTCCTTTTATCCTTTCTCCATGTCTTCTAGAACTTTCCCTTTTTTGACCAAATCAAATGTAACCCTTATCCTCTTTTTGACTAAATCAAATATGACCTACATTCCCCTTTTTCTTTCACTTTAGGATTAAAAGTCACTTTTAATAATAAAAAAGTAACTTATTAATCTAATGTCACTTTAAATACATAACATCTCCTAACTGAGTGACATTAAATAAGCCCTTTTGACTCCCTTTTTCTTCACTGAAAATCCATGGAAGTCATTTCCACTGCCGAACAGGGGAATCCAAAAATGGGGACATGACAACAGATTGTTGATCTGGTGGTGAGAAGTAATTATAATTGTCTGATTATGGGTGTTCAAGTCTCGAATCATGGTAGTGGAACCTTAGGGGGATTTCCACTAGTAGTTGGAGATCGAACAAGGAGTTTTTACTGAGTCGGTGTTTCCTTACAAGGAATTGTTTTGTACAACAACAGAACGAATAAGAATTAGAGAGGTCCAGATTAGAGCCCTTAGCATGAGAGAAGAAGGGAAAATGAACATCATGTCATCCTAAGGAGGATTAGGGGGTTGGGTGTGCTACACAACCCTGAAGAACATGATAATTAGAAAAAGGCATAGTGACTAGTTGTTTCTTACAGACTTATACTTAGAGGAACAAGTTCTTGCTTCACAACTTTTGTGTCTTCAACAAGCTGGTGCATTGTTTCATATTCCTTTGTCTCCCCCTGAGTCTAATTAATTGAAATTATTTTATTAGGGGCCCTATATTTCTCTCCCTTACTCATAATGAGGGCCAGGTTTCCTAAGATATTTCATTTTTTCTTCCAATACTACTAGTTGTTGCTTTAGTTCTACTAGAGATCCCATAATTTCTACTATTTGGGTAGTGACATGTTGTTCTATCTCTTGAACTTTAGAAGTGATGGTGAAAATTAAGGCTTTGTTGTAGTGGATATTCTCCTCGTCACTTATGAGAACTCTTCAAATTTCTTGGAGCTCTCTAAGATCCATCAAGAATACACATTGACCTATATCTCCTACTAATTTCATATACACTACTTGACCACAAATCTAGCTCTCGTGCCACACTTTTTATTCCCTGAATGAGACCATGTAACCTATCTTCCAAAGTAGGGGACACTTTCCAATACTAGAAAATATCAAGAGGAGAAACCAAGGAAAGTCTTGGTTCTCTAACAACAACACAAGAGACGATGTTCAAAAGTTCCTATTTTCATATAAGACTCCAAGGAGGAGCTCCCTTGAGAACTTACAACAAACCAAACACAATCTAGGATAATTTTGCATGGGTTCTCACCAGACCTCTTGGAATAGGATTCTTGTCTTCCCACCAACACATCATCTCGAGCAACATAACCATAATTCCACCACGAACAGGGAAAAAAAACCAACATCATATACATAGTTGTGTGCATTCATGGCTTCAAACATGTGAACGAGGAACTTATGCCCCTTCTCATTACTGTCCTAACGCTTAATGTAGATTCCTATTTTATGAGCCATGTGAAAATTGATTGTTTGATACATGTCCTTGTACCCATAATGAATTAGGGGATGTAATGTTGATTAAGCATGTCATTAACCATTAGCAACCCCTCTTTTAATGTTGATTCTTGATTTACCCATTGATCTGCTTCACAATTGTTCTCTCGTAATATGTGATAATATGAGATTTTGTTGAAGGTTCTCACGTCTTTTTTGCTGCATGCAATAATAGATTATAAGGGATTTTCAACCAGCACTGAGATGTAAAGCATATGGTTTATGATAGTCTTGGATTCCCCTACCACAAGAGCACATGATCCTTTAGCTAGTTTAGATCCTTTCCATATATCATATGCTTCTACTTTATTTTTAGATACAACATCAAGCTCCCATGCAAAGGAATTATTAGTTGTTCCTCCAAGGTCCATAATGACCCCCTTCCCCCTCGGTGTCTGTCACCACATAAAAGGTAATATCGTCAATAGCAAGGTTTGAAACTCACTACTAATAAATAGAACAATAGAGTGTTACAAATTGAATAATTTGAACTCATGACCTCCTAATATGAAACCATGTTCTT